>JACEFZ010015215.1:0-15362 GCA_014155875.1 Cepaea nemoralis
ATGAGTCTGTTTTTACGTAGGTACCCTTTGAAAGGGACAACTAAATTCAATAAATTTTTTTAGGCCCGACCATGATAGAGTGGAGATTATGACGTTATCATCTCTTAAAGCTACAAAAGACATATAGTATTTCAACAACACATTACACAGCATACAACACAAACTAGTTTTGAACTACATAGTACACAAGATACCACAACTTACAGTAATACATAGGACACGTTATACTGGCATAGTAAAGAATTTCTACGCCACCTGTGTGGAACAAACAACACCCAAACTCTTTTGTAACTCACTCGCCCATTGGTTGAATACAAACCCACCAATCAGATTTTGTGTTAGAAAACTAGCACCCTCAACTACTATTTTCGTATATACAACTCCCACTCACGCACAGCAAAGACAAGTTGGTGAGAAAACGAATGCGTGTTGACGTCTTACTTTGTCTAGGTAACTTAATGGGTTCACACAGGTGTTAATCAATACAAACAATAAATACGTTCGCTATGATATAGCCTATTTATTGTGGCAATCTACAGTTGGCGCAGTGGGTTAACAGCCCGCGCTTTACATCATCATCATATCACAGATTATAGAGCATCAAACATTTCATATAACAAACTAGCACACTATCTAGCCTATGTTCTATCTCTATACAATTAGCTAACGAGTCCCTCTCAGGCAGACACTTGTTGCCTGGTCTCAGTCCATTTGTCCTCTGATGGTTTTTCCGCGTGTCGCTATTCGACGGGCGGTAACCCTGTTCGAGTTCCTCGTGGACCCCGCTTCAGGCGGGCCACATTAGTGTCCACGGACCCATGAACTCGAGGGTTGACCTTCGATAAGGTTCTGGACTTTTCTTAGTCTGAGCAACTCGGTTGTCTCTCTTGGGCTAGAGTTGCAGCCCTCTAATTCTATCTTTAGGTGAGGTGATGACAGGATTCCCCTCTCCCCTCCTGATCTGGCTTGTTATTGGTCAATTAGATTTAATCTAATTCTGTCATCGACTCATCTAAAGTTAGGGTTTGTAGTTTGGTGGACAGTAACTTGGTAAACTACCTAATGGCATTAGTAACTCATGTATTCTACCATACACTACTTCTCTGATTTGCTAAAGAGATCACTCTGTCTCCTGTGTCCTTAACAATGCTTATCAGACCGAAGTTACGTGGCGTTTTAATAGTTGTATTGACAACTCGCCCTTCTCACGCACCCTATTGGTGCCCAGACAATTAATCTCTGGTTAAAGAGAGTTAACAGGACCGAAGTCCTGGCTAGTTAAGTACACTTTCAAATCTTGATTCCTGAGTGTATTTTAATACACTTTTACTCTCGTATGTCATCCAATGCTAAATATGTAGTTACGATGTTCTCTTATCCCCCTCAGACTACATGTGTCCCTGTTGGCTTGTTAGTGTGTTTGACTAATAAGTTGATGTCTCTAATAAAGTGACTGTATTTTAAATTGAAAGTGTTGAGTTTTCAGGTTTGTGTATGTGCTGACTGGATGGTGTATTTCCAAGCGTCACGAGTTGGGATAACCTCAATCATGAATCCTTGCACTGTGTGCACTACATGATCCGGCATTCCAAGTAGTGATGCTTAGTTATATCCTAAATGCTAACCTAAGTATGTTAACTATTTACTAACTAAGCTAAGTCCTAAACTAAGTTCTATACATGTATTCACAATTTAGACAAGTTATGTACTTTTACATCAAAAACGCAGACAAATTACAATAAATATGTGTTGCGTACAATTTGTCCGCCAAGTGTATCGTTCTCTTATTTAATCCTTTCACACATTCATTCATTCGTCTTTCAAACACAATAGTATTCGATTAAAATATATAATTTAAGTTAAGGTAAATGTTATTGCCCTTGGAAACAATGGGCTAGGCGATATTCGCCCTTTAAGAAAAAAAACGTACTTTCTGTACGATGAAGGAAAACTAGGTTATAATTTATATAGAGACAATTGTATAGGACGGGTTTTCTTAGCCTCTGACTGGCACCGCCTGTAATATTAAAGTAGAATATGTACAAATTACAGGTTAACACAATTTATATACATCAATAATGGAAATATAATACATATTTAATTAAATTAACTAATTAATTAACTCCAACGATGATGTGCGTGTTGCCGTCCTGTTGTTCCTGTGTTTTGCTATAAATGTTAAAGTTCGTATAGCTGTCTCTTGCGTGTTGTAGTTGATGTCGTACTATTTCGGCTGTTTGCAACGTTTGTAGCAACAGTAAATTATGGGTTCTTTTCCATGTTTCGTATGAAATATTACAGTGTTCATGGTTTGTTCTGGTTGATCTTACTGGTTGAAATAAACACAGTTACTGTTTCTTGATGGTCTAGTAATAGAGTTTAGGCACTTGATGGTATAGCTATTGAAGTACCGTGTTCATGGGTGTTGTAATAAACTAATCACTAAGAGAACTTAGGCGGTGTATAGGTACACTTATATGAAACGGTATAAAAGTATCACAGTATATAATATGGCTAGTGGTTGACTGAGTAGTGTCAATCTACTGGCGCATTTGACTGGCGTGATAAAATGTCGGCCAGAATATTATCGGTGCCCTTGATATGGCGTATTTCAAAATCATAATCTTCCAGCAATAAACGCCATCTTTGTAACCTGTGGTTCTTGGGCGACCCTTGGTTAAGGACTAATAATGGTGAACTGTCGGTGAGAACCAGGAAGTGGCTCCCTAAAAGGAACTTCGAGAGCCTCAGTATACAAAAAAATAGGGCTAGACACTCCAATTCAATTGTTGCATATCGAGTTTCAGCCTTCTTCAGTTTCCTGCTCACGTAGAGAATAGGGTGTCTAATTCCGTCGACTTCCTGCATCAAGCAACCTCCTATAGCTATGGCGCTTGCATCTGTGGTTAAGATAAAAGGTAATTTTATGTTGGGTAATCGTAACACTGGAGGATTTGAAAAAATATGTTTCAATCTACACATTGCATCATCTAAGCTGGTACTTTTACAAATTTTCGATGGATGATCTTTAGTTAACATATCAGAAAAAACTGAGGTGAGTTCTGCCCAATGTGGAATGAATTTGGAATAATAATTAATGAGACCTAGTAAACTCCTAATCTGCTTCTTTGTAGTAGGTACTTCTAGATTCAAAATCTTGGAAACAATTTTCTCATCAGTCAATAATTTACCTTGAGAAATTCTATGACCGAGGAAGTCTATTTCTGTGTTGGACTCTATTTCCATCTGTTTCAATTTCAACTGTGTATCAGCGTTCAATTGGGCCTGTTTGGCCGCTGCGTCGAGCTCCATTTGCAATTTCTTTTCCGCTGCCTGTAGTTGCTTTTCTTCGGTCTCTCTTTGCAATTTTCTTTCTTCGGTCTCTCTTTCTTGTTGCAATTTTCTTTCCTCTGTTTCTCTTTGCAATCTTCTTTCTTCGGTCTCTCTTTCTTGTTGCAATTTTCTTTCCTCTGCTTCTCTTTCCTCTCGCAGTTTCTTTTCCTCTCGTTCTAATTGCTCTTTCCTCACGGGCAATAGTTATCTGCATGTGTTTTCTGTGCCCATTCTGACAGTTTCTCTTCTTTATAGCCTAATTTTATTCCCTGCTCAATGCATTTATCTAAGCTTGACATTTTGGATTTTATTTATTAGTAATGTTTATAGAGTTATTTCCCTTATCAAAAACTTTGGTGTCTGGAAAAATTTGGTTGCCTACCTTGTTTATTAATGTGTAACTCAAAATGCAAAGTTATAATGGTGGCAAGGTCATGAATATCCGAACAAATAAATATGAAATACAATACTATATTGATGATAATGAAAATGGGAAGCACAGCTTAGACTTTACAATGAGTATGATCTGAAACTTAGCTCTGAATAGTAGCGCTCGATGTTGTCGTTCTTTCGTCACTGCTGGGAAAAGTTACACTGCGTTGCACGCGGTCCTCTCTGTCACACAACTTAGTGGCTGGAAAAATCACATGTGTTGCCCACGGTATTCTTTGCGGCACAATCTGCTCGTAGAGCAAGAAACATTAGTCACGGTCAAAGAAAAAAAAACAAAAATGTCATAGTTATGTTAAACAGTTATACATCGTTTATAGACCACTAATATTGTGGTGTAAGGTATGGACTTTGTTTTGAGACTGTTGAGGGACTCTGCTTATTCTATTGCTAGATAGCTACTAAATATGTTGAACAATTTATGGTTAACAATTTTCTTCTATTGTAACCAAACAATGTGATATGAATAAATAATTTTACATGACATTTCACAGTTATTTCATAACATATTATGTCAAAACCGGTACTAGCCCCCAAAAACCTGTTGACGTCTTACTTTGTCTAGGTAACTTAATGGGTTCACACAGGTGTTAATTCAATACAAACAATAAATACGTTCGCTATGATATAGCCTATTTATTGTGGCAATCTACAGTTGGCGCAGTGGGTTAACAGCCCGCGCTTTACATCATCATCATATCACAGATTATAGAAGCATCAAACATTTCATATAACAAACTAGCACACTATCTAGCCTATGTTCTATCTCTATACAAGAGCTAACGAGTCCCTCTCAGGCAGACACTTGTTGCCTGGTCTCAGTCCATTTGTCCTCTGATGGTTTTCCGCGTGTCGCTATTCGACGGGCGGTAACCCTGTTCGAGTTCCTCGTGGACCCCGCTTCAGGCGGGCCACATTAGTGTCCACGGACCCATGAACTCGAGGGTTGACCTTCGATAAGGTTCTGGACTTTTCTTAGTCTGAGCAACTCGGTTGTCTCTCTTGGGCTAGAGTTGCAGCCCTCTAATTCTATCTTTAGGTGAGGTGATGACAGTAGTCATTTGAGTGCTCACAATAAACGAGGAAGGGTGTGTTTTGAAGTTGATTCAAAATAATTTCAACAGCTTTTCTAATTCATCGGAAGTTAACAATCGTGTCTGCTAAAATATATATATATATCCACCTGCATGTGCGAGTACTCTTTCGATGTGTTCAACATACACAGCACTATTGTACAAGGAATTGACTAGCTTCTTATTCAAATGTATAACCAAAGACATTAAAATTATTACCCGACCGGAATTGCTGCCTTCATCTGAAAATATTTCATCTGCTATATTCACAAAGACAGTGTATGCTTCATCTGTTGAAATATTATTGTCTACAACAGAGTCAACACAACGGCTCATGTCTACGAGTAAGATAGTCGAATAATATTCTCGTCTTACAAGTTGGTTCTTAGTTATATGACTGGATAACGGAAAAACAAATACTTCGGTCATTTTACAAACTATTTGTTGTATCGAGAATGTTAGCTATGCAGAAGAATACATGTACTCTCTGTAATAAAAACTTCACACGTCCTGATGGTTTGTTACGACATATTGCGACTTCTCATTATGGGGATGTTTTTAATTGTGCTTATTGTGATCGTATTTACAAGAGATACGATAATTTACGGAGACATATGAAGACCGATCATGAAACAACAACAACTAACAATGACCAAGATGCAACACGCAAGAGAAGAAGAGAACCGACCACAGACGAACAACCTACTTGTAAACGTCGGAAGTCAACTAACCAACAAGTATCAAATGATGGAATGTCGTATTTTACAAACACTCAGATACCGTCAGCTAGCTTTTCGGCGGTTAACAATAACGAGTCAGTAGGTAGTCCGTTGCCGATAGTTACAGGCACTCAAACAGCATCATCTATTACCTTACTGACCGCAAATGAGGAAATATCATCACACATGAAATCGACTCAACAACAGTCAACCTCTAGTGCCTTACCGCGTGATGCACAATCAGCATCTGCATCAGCCTCACTCATCATCAGCTAGTGAATGTCTTTCGCTGCGGGTTTTACCCATGGATGTTAAAAACATTTATATTGAAAATTGGAACACGCTTAGATCACACAGACGGTGTGGTCGTTATTTGTCTGAATGGACTTTTTTTAACCAACCGGATTCTCATGCCACCATTGACTGGGGTTCCCGTTTATTCCCGATCTTCAACGCCCGGACCTCTCATTTTAAAATTGTCGTCAGCCTGCATACAATATTGAGGCATCGAGAGACACAAGCCCTACGCTTCTACCATGCATGTCCGAATAATTCGTCATTGTTCCCTACACCCTTTTTAGTCTCCAATAGGTCTGATTTCGAGGCGTTTGTGGCAAAAGTGAATGCTGTAGATTTGTTAAATTCAGCTGGTATAGTTAGGCCAGATACAAAATTCTGTGTTGAATCAATACCCAGTATCACGTTTTATATTTACAAGTTGGCAGAGTTCCCTGTCTGATATTGTTTAGAAACCATAACCAATGCCCTCTGATCATTTGGGTGGTACATGGAGCAAGCTTTAGAAATTGTAACCGAATAGATGTTGTCTACCAATAAAAGCCATGTGAAATGTTACCAGTTTGTATATTATTATTTTTGTTGTTATTGTTTTATGTTGTGCCTAAACCACTTGACTACCTCTTACGTCATCGCTCACTTTAACCACCGTCGTTTCACTACACGTACTTTCCCTGACAATTTAAGTGGTCACTCGACACTTGACCAGTACTTGACCATTGCTTGACCAGTATTTGAACACGTCATCTACCACTTTATCCACTACCGTTTCACTACACATACTTTCCCCGATAATTTAAGTGGTCACTCGACCACCCCTTGACCACTTGACCACCCCTTGACCACTAGTTGACCAATACTTGACCACCTCTTGATCATCACCACATCACAAGACGCACTCTCCTCTATAATTTAAGTGGTCACTTGACCATGTGACCACTGCTTGACCACTACTTGACCACCAATTGACCACGTCAGCGATCGTTTTAAACACCACCATGTCACTACACGTAACTTCCTCTACAATTTAAGTGGTCACTTGACCAGTTGACCACCGCTTGACCACCACTTGACCACCCCTTGACCACTGCTTGACCACCTCATGATCATCACCATATCATTACAACTACTTTCCACTAAAATTTTCCTCACTTGACCACTGCTTGACCACTAATTTACCACCCTTTAATCATCACCACATCATTACAACTACTTTCCACTAAAATTTTCCTCACTTGACCACTGCTTGACCACTGCTTGACCACGAATTTACCACCTCACGATCATCACCATATCATTACAACTACTTTCCACTAAAATTTCGTCACTTGACCACTACTTGACCACTTGACCACTGCTTGACCACGTCATCGCACACTTTAACCACCACCACATCACTACACGTACTTTCCCCTTTAATTTAATTGGTTACTCCACCATAATGACCACCTCTTGACCATTACTTGACCACGTCATCACACACCCTTAACTATAAGCGGTCACTTACTATGTTTTTTTTCCTTCTATATATATATTTTATTAACATTATTATATACCTTCTTTTGATCGTTTGTTTTCTTTATTGATGTTTCATGTCGTATTTTTTATGTCGTACCTATAATTATTTGACCACGCACGCCCCCTATGATGAGTCACTAGACCACGTCACCTCTGATGAGTCACTTCGCAACGCCACCCCTGACCGCCCACTTAAAATAATCATACCAGGAGTTATCGCCCTTTGAGGAGGAAAAATCGATAAATGCTAAAAATAGATTTCAAATTGAGGTGGGAAATCGATAAATGGTTGATTTATATAGTCCTCCACCTCCACAAAAAAGGAGGTGCTTTTGTACCTATATACTACTCACCGCTCTGTTATAGAAGGAACAAACATGGAGGGAACCACCGATCTGTTATAGAGGGAACAAACATGGAGGGAACCATCACTCTGTTATAGAGGGAACAAACATGGAGAGAACCACCTATCTGTTATAGAGGGAACAAACATGGAGAGAACCACCGCTCTGTTATAGAGGGAACAAATATGGGGTGGAGGGGGAAGAGAACCACCGCTCTGCTATAGAGAGAACAAACATGGAGGGAACCACCGCTCTGTTATAGAGGGAACAAACATGGAGGGAACCATCGCTCTGTTATAGAGGGAACACACATAGTGGGGACCACGCCTCTGAAATAGAGGGAACAAACATGGAGGGAACCACCGCTCTGTTATAGAGGGAACAAACATGGGGTGGAGGGGGAAGAGAACCACCGCTCTGCTATAGAGGGAACAAACATGGAGGGAACCACCGCTGTTATATAGGGAACAAACATGGAGGGAACCACCGCTCTGTTATAGAGGTAACACACATGGAGGGGACCACCGCTCTGCTATTTAGGGAACAAACATTGGGTGGAGGGGGAGAGAACCACCGCTCTGCTATAGAGGGAACAAACATGGAGAGAACCACCGCTCTGCTATAGAGGGAACAAACATGGAGAGGACCACAGCTCTGCCATAGAGGGAGCAAACATGGGGTGGAGGGGGAGAGAACCACCGCTCTGCTATAGAGGGAACAAACATGGAGGGAACCACCGCTCTGCTATTGAGGGAACATACATGGAGAGAACCACCGCTCTGTTATAGAGGGAACAAACATGGAGAGAACCACCGCTCTGCTATAGAGGGAACAAACATGGAGAGAACCACCGCTCTGCTATAGAGGGAACAAACATGGGGTGGAGGGGGAGAGAACCACCGCTCTGCTATAGGGGGAACAAACATGGAGGGAACCCCGCTCTGCTATAGAGGGAACAAACATGGAGAGAACTACCGCTCTGCTATAGAGGGAACAAACATGGAGGGAACCACCGCCCTGCTATAGAGGGAACAAACATGGAGAGAACCACCGCTCTGCTATAGAGGGAACAAACATGGAGGGAACCACCGCTCTGCTATAGAGGGGACCACCACTCTGCTATAGAGGAAACAAACATGGAGGGAACCACCGCTCTGTTATAGAGGGAACAAATATGGAGTGGAGGGGGAAGAGAACCACCGCTCTGCTATAGAGGGAACACACATGGAGGGAACCACCTCTCTGTTATAGAGGGAACCACCACACTTTTATAGAGGGAACACACATGGAGGGAACTACCGCTCTTCTATAGAGGGAACTACCGCTCTGCTATAGAGGGAACACACATGGAGGGAACCACCGCTCTGCTATAGAGGGGACCACCGCTCTGCTATAGAGGGAACACATATGGAGGGAACTACCGCTCTGTTATAGAGGGAACACACATGGAGGGAACTACCGCTCTTCTATAGAGGGAACACACATGGAGGGAACCATCGCTCTGCTATATAGGGAACCACCGCTCTGCTATAGAGGGAACACACATGGAGGGGACCACCGCTCTGCTATAGAGGGAACCACCGCTCTGCTATAGAGGGAACACACATGGAGGGAACGACCACTCTGTTATAGAGGGAACACACATGGAGGGGACTACCGCTCTGCTATAGAGGGAACACACATGGAGGGAACCACCGCTCTGTTATAGAGGGAACACATATGGAGGGAACGACCACTCTGTTATAGAGGGAACACACATGGAGGGAACGACCACTCTGTTATAGAGGGAACACACATGGAGGGGACCACCGCTCTGCTATAGAGGGAACCACCGCTCTGCTATAGAGGGAACACACATGGAGGGAACGACCACTCTGTTATAGAGGGAACACACATGGAGGGGACTACCGCTCTGCTATAGAGGGAACACACATGGAGGGAACCACCGCTCTGTTATAGAGGGAACACATATGGAGGGGACTACCGCTCTGCTATAGAGAGAACTCACAATGCACCAGGTCCAGTTGGTATATGCTATGAAGAAGTTGGTAAGTGTTCCCAGACTGAGTTGGTGAAAGCGTCAGGACATTACAACAGCGTTAAGAGTGGAGTAACCGAGGAGGGGTGGACACACAGTTATCTGATACACCCGTCGAAGCTTGGCAAAGAACTCTTAAAGATACAGGGATCCGGGTAAGTGCCATGCAGAACACTTAAGGCATGCTCGTGGAGATAATTGTCAGAAGCACAATCCTGTCAGCTCGGGTATTGCGACATTTCATGCTGCAGTTGACCTTGAGGATGCACACTTCAAAGTGCCAAACACAATACATCCCGGCTTGCAGATCAGACATACATCATATGTTGGAGACAGATCAGACATACATCATATGTTGGAGACAGATCAGACAGACATCTCATGTTGGACACAGATCAGACAGACATCATATGTTGAAGACAGATCAGACAGACATCATATGTTGGAGACAGATCAGACAGACATCATATGTTGGAGACAGATCAGACAGACATCATATGTTGGAGACAGATCAGACAGACATCATATGTTGGAGACAGATCAGACAGACATCTCATGTTGGACACAGATCAGACAGACATCATATGTTGAAGACAGATCAGACAGACATCATATGTTGGAGACAGATCAGACAGACATCATATGTTGGAGACAGATCAGACAGACATCTCATGTTGGAGACAGATCAGACAGACATCTCATGTTGGAGACAGATCAGACAAACATCTCATGTTGGAGACAGATTAGACAGACATCTCATGTTGGAGACAGATCAGACAGACTTCTCATGTTGGAGACAGATCAGACAGACATCTCATGTTGGAGACAGATCAGACAGGCATCTCATGTTGGAGACAGATCAGACAGACATCTCATGTTGGAGACAGATCAGACAGACATCTCATGTTGGAGACAGATCAGACAGACATCTCATGTTGGAGACAGATCAGACGGACATCTCATGTTGGAGACAGATCAGACAGAAATCTCATGTTGGAGACGGATCTAACAAATATCTTAAGTCAGACTTATATACTGGGAATTGGTCACATTGTCTCAATTCTCCCCCATTGAGTAATATATCTGCTAATAGACATACTTGTTGTATCGGTTGTCATGATGTTGTCCTTGTCAAGTTGAGATACTTGTTGTATTGGTTGTCATGATGTTGTCCTTATCACGGTGAGATACTTGTTGTATCGGTTGTCATTATGTTGTCCTTGTCAAGTTGAGATACTTGTTGTATCGGTTGTCATTATGTTGTCCTTGTAAAGTTGAGATACTTGTTGTATCGGTTGTCATGATGTTGTCCTTGTCACGGGAGATACTTGTTGTATCGGTTGTCATGGTATTGTCCTTGTCACGGGAGACACTTGTTGTATCGGTTGTCATGATGTTGTCCTTATCACGGTGAGATACTTGTTGTATCGATTGTCATGATGTTTTTCTAGTCACGGTGAGATACTTGTTGTATCGGTTGTCATGATGTTGTCCTTATTACGGTGAGATACTTGTTGTATCGGTTGTCATGATGTTGTCCTTGTCACGGGAGATACTTGTTGTATCGGTTGTCACGATGTTCCCCTTATCCCGGTGAGATACTTGTTGTATCGATTGTCATGATGTTGGTCTAGTCACGGTGAGATACTTGTTGTATCGGTTGTCATGATGTTGTCCTTATCACGGTGAGATACTTGTTGTATCTGTTGTCATGATGTTGTTTAGTCACGGTGAGATACTTGTTGTATTGGTTGTCATGATGGCGTCCTTATCACGGTGAGATACTTGTTGTAGTGGTTGTCATGATGGTGTCCTTATCACGGTGAGATACTTGTTGTATTTGTTGTCATGATGGTGTCCTTATCACGGTGAGATACTTGTTGTATTGGTTGTCATGATGGTGTCCTTATCACGGTGAGATACTTGTTGTATTGGTTGTCATGATGGTGTCCTTATCACGGTGAGATACTTGTTGTATTGGGTGTCATGATGGTGTCCTTATCACGGTGAGATACTTGTTGTATTGGTTGTCATGATGGTGTCCTTATCACGGTGAGATACTTGTTGTATTGGTTGTCATGATGGTGTCCTTATCACGGTGAGATACTTGTTGTATCGGTTGTCATGATGGTGTCCTTATCACGGTGAGATACTTGTTGTATCGGTTGTCATGATGTTGTAATTATCACGGTGAGATACGTGTTGTATTGGTTGTCATGATGGTGTCCTTATCACGGTGAGATACTTGTTGTATCGGTTGTCATGATGGTGTCCTTATCACGGTGAGATACTTGTTGTATTGGTTGTCATGATAGTGTCCTTATCACGGTGAGATACTTGTTGTATCGGTTGTCATGATGGTGTCCTTATCACGGTGAGATACTTGTTGTATTGGTTGTCATGATGGTGTCCTTATCACGGTGATATACTTGTTGTATTGGGTGTCATGATGGTGTCCTTATCACGGTGAGATACTTGTTGTATTGGTTGTCATGATGGTGTCCTTATCACGGTGAGATACTTATTGTATTGGTTGTCATGATGGTGTCCTTATCACGGTGAGATACTTGTTGTATTGGTTGTCATGATGGTGTCCTTATCACGGTTAGATACTTCTTGTATTGGTTGTCATGATGGTGTCCTTGTCACGGTGAGATACTTGTTGTATCGGTTGTCATGATGTTGTCCTTATCACGGTGAGATACTTGTTGTATCGGTTGTCATGATGTTTTTCTAGTCACGGTGAGATACTTGTTGTATCGGTTGTCATGATGTTGTCCTTATCACGGTGAGATACTTGTTGTATTGGTTGTCATGATGGTGTCCTTATCACGGTGAGATACTTGTTGTATTGGTTGTCATGATGGTGTCCTTATCACGGTGAGATACTTGTTGTATTGGTTGTCATGATGGTGTCCTTATCACGGTGAGATACTTGTTGTATCGGTTGTCATGATGTTGTCCTTATCACGGTGAAAATTAAATTGTTGTATCGGTTGTCATGAAAGTTTTCTAGTCACGGTGAGATACTTGTTGTATCGGTTGTCATGATGTTGTCCTTATCACGGTGAGATACTTGTTGTATTGGTTGTCATGATGGTGTCCTTATCACGGGTGAGATACTTGTTGTATTGGTTGTCATGATGGTGTCCTTATCACGATGAGATACTTTTTGTATTGGTTGTCATGATGTTGTCCTTATCACGGTGAGATACTTGTTGTATTGGTTGTCATGATGGTGTCCCTTATCACGGTGAGATACTTGTTGTATTGGTTGTCATGATAGTGTCCTTATCACGGTGAGATACTTGTTGTATTGGTTGTCATGATGGTGTCCTTATCACGGTGAGATACTTGTTGTATCGGTTGTCATGATGTTGTCCTTATCACGGTGAGATACTTGTTGTATTGGTTGTCATGATGGTGTCCTTATCACGGTGAGATACTTGTTGTATCGGTTGTCATGATGGTGTCCTTATCACGATGAGATACTTGTTGTAACGGTTGTAACGATGTTGTCCTTGTCACTGTGAGATAGAAATGTTACTATTCACTTTGATCTTGTACTGACGTGATTAGTTTCTCATCCCCCAGTTATGTTGTTGGTGGTAACACAATGTCCTCAGCACATGGGCGTCCTGGCTTTTCTATTCACCCGATGGCAATGTCTACTCACGAGATGGCAATGTCTATCCACCCGATGACAATGTCTACTCACGAGATGACAATGTCTACTCACCCAATGACAATGTCTATTCACCCAATGACAATGTCTACTCACCCAATGACAATGTCTACTCACCCAATGACAATGTCCACTCACGAGATGACAATGTCTACTCACCCAATGACAATGTCTACTCACCCAATGACAATATCTACTCACCCAGTGACAATGTCTACTCACGAGGGTGAACAAAGTCTAAATTTACCCAATACAATGTCTACTCACGGGGATGCCCAAAGTCTACTCACCCCCAAAGACAATGTCTACTCCCTTAAAGACAATGTCTACTCACCCCAAAGACAATGTCTACTACCCAATACAATGTCTACTCACGAATGACAATGTCTCCCCAAACCCCCCGACAAGTCACTCACGAGATGACAATGTCTAAAATCACCCAAAAACAATGTCTACTCACGAAT
Source organism: Cepaea nemoralis (assembly GCA_014155875.1). Taxonomy (NCBI): domain Eukaryota; kingdom Metazoa; phylum Mollusca; class Gastropoda; order Stylommatophora; family Helicidae; genus Cepaea; species Cepaea nemoralis. Next base: position 13,922 of record JACEFZ010015215.1, read on the forward strand.
GACAATGTCTACTCACCAATGACAATACACTCACCCATGACAATGTCCCACTACCCAATGCAATGTCTACTCACCCTGACAATGTCTACTCACCCAATAACAATGTCTCTCCCGGAAAATGACAATGTTTTCTTTTACCCCCAATGACAATGTCCCACTCACCCAATTACAATGTCTACTACCCCATGACCCTGTCCCGCCCCACGAGATTACAAGTCTACTCACCCAATAAAAATGTCTACTCACGAGATGACAATGTCTATTCACCCAAAGACAATGTCTACTCACAGATGACAATGTCTAAATCACCCAATGACAAAGTCTACTCCCCAATAACAAAGTCTACTCACGAGATGACAATGTCTATTTACCCAATGACAATTTTCTAAATTTACCTTTTAACTTATGGGCCCAAAGGATGACCTATACCAGCAAGACTACATGACGGTGACTTAATGAATAAGAGATGAAATGTAAAGTGGCATTTGGTCAGGTCTTAGTCCAAAAGACTGGGGCTACCGTTGACGGTAGACCGTACTACCCCCGGGCCCCTTTTTGTTAAAAGCCGAAGGGTTGGCGGCGCTTACCCAAAAACCCACACCCCCATTGTGCCAACCTTCGGGGGAAGAGCGCAGCTGGGAGGGTTTTAAGCCTTATTTTGGTGTTAGGAAAAGCAAACCCAAAGACTAAAAAGTTATGGCAGCAACCAGGGCCCCAAGCCTTGGTTGGCAGCTGGTTTTGGATCGAAACTCCAAAAGGGGGACAGTTGAGCATTTTCTTTGCAGATCCCCTCAAATTCTGCAGCTTGTTTGTTTTCCCGATGTATTGGTGTTACCTTTCCTCTGGAGTTTTAAAATAGACAGGCCCAGAGAGGGATCCCTGCTGCTGGCAAAACATGGGCCCCTAAACTCAGCCCAGGCTTTGTATTATGAAAAGGAATAAATATGTTTTATAAATTATCATCTGCCAAGACGGCAAGGTGCTAATCAGTGAGTGTCAAGTGAGGGCGTACATAACTATGTTAAAACTTCTAAATCGACATAAGACAAACAGTAGAAATAACCCCGTGCATTGGAACGCACCATAAAGTATTATTATTAAATAGGGATATTGTGGGAACAACTAAAAAAAAAAACGATAACATTCGACGACAAGGGAATGAAAGTGTTGACTACAAGACAGTTAGAGCTGGGATTCCATATGGGTAGGAAGATGGTGAAATAATGAGAGCAAAGATTTCATCTGGGGAGGAAAGGGCGTGAGACAATGGAACAAAGATAACATCTGGGGAGGAAGGTGGTGAACAATGAGAGCAAGATAACATCTGGCAGGAAGGTGGTGATACAATAGAGCAAAGATAACTCTGGGGAGGAAGGTGGGAGACAATGAGAGCAAAAAAAATAACATCTGGGTAGGAAGAGGTGATACAATGGAGCAAAGA
>JACEFZ010015216.1:0-15326 GCA_014155875.1 Cepaea nemoralis
GCGGATGATTGCGCTCTATACGCCACTCAGAGGCGGACATCACATAATGTTTCAGCTTCTCCCTGCCTGTGCCAACTTTGGGCTCATATCAACTTGGAGAAGACTGTAGTTATGTACCAGCCAGCTCCGGGAATAATCACCTTTGCCGAATATCAAAGTGAATGATCATAGACTAAATGTTGTGGACAAATTTACCTATCTTGGCAGCACCCTGTCACAAGCTGCCACAATCGATGACGAAGTGAATGCAAGAATCTCCAAGGCAGTGCAGCCTTTGGCAGACTGTACAAGAATGTATGGGGACAGAACTGGAATAAGCCTGCAAACAAAGCTAAAAGGCGACAAAGCAGTTGTATTATCCACACTGCAAATAGGGTTTTGGGAACCTGGACTGTTATCATCGAAAGGGCTAGGAATTTAAACCACTTCCACACAGTCTGCCTAAGGAAGCTACTAAAATTAAATGGCAAGACAGATTCCAAAACCCTGAGTCCTAAAAAGGGAGCATCCATGCCCAGTATCCACACTCTACTTATGAAGAATCAGATTCGCTGGGCTGGTCACTTGACTCCGCATGCCAGATCACAGGCTCCCTAAACGAATTTTTTAACACAAACTGCGTTGTGGTAAACCTCCCAAGGGGGCCCAAAAGGGAAAACGTTTTAAAGACACCCCTAAAAATTTTTCACTGAATGCTTTTGGAATTCATCATGACACCGGGGAGGGCGCGCCAAGACCGAAATTCGTGGCATGCATCTTTGCGCAAAGGTGCAGTCATATGTGAGGAAAAACCAGGACTGCAAGAGCTGTGAAGAAAAGGCAGGACAGAAAAACCACTGCAGGGAAATCCTCCTCCATAGATTTCCCATTCTTTTCCACATTGTCAAGAACATTTCGAGCCAAAATGGGCCCTTTTCAGCCATCTTAGAACCCACGGCTCCCACCTTCAACCCCACTGGATGAAATGACTGGTCATCTCATTCTTGGATGGAAAAACAACACCAAGGTAACTGTCAGGGGCGGCGGGCCGAGTGGCTGGAACTGGAATGCCGGCTCACTTTCGGGGAAAAATGGATTGGATGGGGTTTTTTAATTGATTTAACCTTAGTAAAGTGTCGATGTTTTACTTTTTTCGTCGGGATAAAAAAAAAATCATAAACCTGACTTCGCGGCGACTGCACCTGTCCTACACCGCAAGCTAGTAAAGGATATATATAGTGTCCATAGGCATAGATGACCAAACTGAGAGTGTGTTTTTTTGGTCGTCAACATACAATCTAAACGTACCGACATGATTCCAGCTGCTGGAGTTAGGGCAAAACTCAGAGAACTCTCAAATATCATTACCGAAACAATATTAACATACGAGAAATAAATTCACAGACATTCATTGGCACTCACAGAAACCAATTGTACTTGTACAACCCCAGGGCGGAGCAAAACGGCAGGGGGCTTCTGATCGTCAGAAATGTCCCCTTTTCCCTCCAAATTTTTTCGGCCATTACTTCTTGACACTCTGGGGCCGTGCCGTGGAGACTTTCGGTCACATTTTTATCCCTGATATTATTAATTAATTATCGTTTGCCCCTTCATGTTACCTTTCCGCTCTAAAACCCTTCCCTCCCTCGGTGGGGGGAGTCTGTACGCCTGTGCTTGCCCCTTTAGCACGTGTGGTCGTGGAGAATCACCCACCCCAAATCCACGACCTCAGTCTTCTCCATTTGTCACCGTTGCCGTGTTCCTTCTCCGTGCCCCGTTCACGGCTCCGCACTCTGCGGGAGCGGTTCCCCCTATGTGTTGGCCCCCCCTCTTGGTCTTTGCAGCTGACTGAGTGCGACTTACGGACATTTATCGCTCGCTATGTTAGGGAGGTAGGACTGTGCCGACTTTTACATGGTTTGACTGCACCCAGACTCACCACTATGTTTAGGGGAAAAGGGTTAAAGGGGCCGACACAAGACGATGACAGTTCGTGGTCTTTGGGTTTAGAGATTGTTGGTACTGCAGATACTGCTTCTAACCATACTAGTTCCAGATTTATTCAAATCTAAGTTTTTACAATTCCCTACCCAAAACGAGGCCCTTTCGGCCCCTCACATAGTTTTTTCCGGGCCCGAGTCTTGCCTGCCCCTTTTTTGCCCATTCGTTTCAGCACATCAAACTGATCAACTAAAAACCCTTTTTTATTTTCCCCAAACCATTGAAGAGAGAATACAAGTTTGCAGGGCACGCGCCCTACCTCAGAATTACGCAAACACACAACATCCACTGCATAGTGAAATTAGGAAGGTGAAGGGCAGCAGGTTAAAAAGAGGACGGTCGTGGATGGGTCAAGCCGAAGACATTCTTCAACAGGTGTGTTCACTTGAGGACTTAGAACCTGGCGAGGAGTGGGTGCAAGTGCCAACAGACTTCTGCACATCCTTTTCAGTTTGCATCCAACTAGATAGAAAATGCAGACAAGAAAATCCGGCTGCTGTTGAGGCTGAAGTACAAGCGTTGATTTTCGAGAATTCGCTAGACGGTGACGCGGTCATCTACACAGATGGGTCGGTCGTCCGACATGTGAGAAGCTCATGGGCCTTTACAGCTCGGGCCGGAGGGAGAATTGTGAAGGAGGACTCTGGTGCTTTCACTGAAACCACAAGTAGCCTGACCATGGAAGTCATGGCAGTAAGTAAAGCAATAACATGGCTCGAGACACAGACATTCACTAGGGCTTGTTTCCTTAGCGACTCAATGAACATGATCAAGAGGATAGAGGAGGGGTCGATCCGAAGAGAATGGTTGCTGCCTCTGAAGCGGTCTCGGCTGGCAAAGATTAGTTTCATCTTCGTGCCAGGTCATGCGGGAGTACAAGGAAATGAGCGGGCTGACAAGCTCGCAGGTGAGGCTACTGTGGAGGGCGGACGCGCCATGGACCAGGCTGACATTCTGAATGCTCTACGAGAAGTGAGACTTTTGCGAAGAACCAAGTGATGACTGTGAATCTACAACAATGGCCAGACTGCGGGAGCAGCAAATTAAAAGAGGGGTGGCCAAACAAGAACACTACGCAGGAAGCCAAAGAAGATTGATAAACCAACACAGAACTGGCGTCGTTAGCCGCTACACGCTGCGGGATTTGCTGAGGAGGGGATCCGAGCACTTATGGACTGAATGGTTCGATGTGCAACGAGGATGATCTGTCGACTAACTAACTAACTAATACATCAAACACAGAGTGGGAGACCGTACCTCCGTACCTCTGGCGCCAACCTCGACGGCAAACAGCCTGGTGGTGTACTCTTCCCGTCTAGGCTTGCGACCATGTCATCGTACTTTGCTATCCTATACGCGTGCTGCTCCTCCATATTGGACTCTTAAGGGACGGTCAGCTCAATGAGCGTTAGCTGCTTGGCTGACGAGGAGCTAAGTACGATGTCAGGTCGCAAGCCAAACTTTCGGATCACCTCAGGGTATTTGCCACGGTCCTTTAGGTCTACAGGTCCAGATCCCAGTCCTTCGCACCGTCGAAAACGGTAGCAAGCCGGCAAGTCGCCAGCTTTACCATTTTTGCGCCCTTCTCGGACGAAGGATATTTCCATCAGCCTCGGCCTGCACCTCTCTCTCTGTTTACTTTCATACTAGCACATCCACTATGTCGGCCAACTCAGTGAGGACTTTGTTATGTCGCACAGTGAACCGGCCTTCGGTCAGAGCTACCTTACATCCAGACAGCACATGCTCCGCTGTCTGGACTATTTGGGCTTTCGTACAGAGGGGACAGAACGGGTCGGAGGTTTCCCCCCCCCCCCACTTGACCAGGTTGGCAGCTGATGGCAAGACATCGTACATGGATCGGATGATAAAACTTAAGCGCAGCGGTGCCATTCGCCAGATCTAATTCCACGTAAGAGATCGCTGCACTACCGCCTCCTATGACATCTGCTGCGCATGTTGTGCAGCCTTTTTACGCTTTCATCATCTTCCCCCTTTCGGATCTCATTGACCACCAGTCTCTGCGATCCTTGTTCGTCGCCTTGGACTACATCGGTCATTGCTTTGGAAGCCGAACCCTTTCTTGTCAAACTGGGTGTGACCCATGACCTCCTTCAGCTTGGGCTTCTTCGATTGCGCTGACGACTTTCCACTTTCTTCCCATTTTCAAGACGGGAAATGAGGCGCTAACCGTTATGTCTGGAGACTCGCGCAGCATCATCGTGAGTCTGGTTTTTCCGGCGTTGAACTCTGTTTAGTTTAGTTTAGTTTAGTTTAGTTTAGTTTAGTTTAGTCGATGGATCAACATCACGGCACACGGGTGTAACCCATAAGTGCTCCATTCTCCTCCTAACTCAAACCTGAGTCTGGAGAAACTCAGCTCAGTGCACGAACTCCGTAGCACCAGGGAGGATCCTTAAATACTTTGGTAGATTTTGCACGGGCAGCGCCGTTAGGCTACTGTTTTTCGATTTCCAACTGCCAAGGGATGTTTTACGTGAGCAACAATACACACGGGCGTCCGATCTTATTACCCAGAGACCAGGGGAAATTTAATTACTAGAAGTCCACGTAAAAAAATCCCGGTCCTCGCCGGGGCTTGAACCTGGAACCTCTAGCACTCGAGGCGGACACCATACTTCGAGACCCCGCAGCCCCCGGCTTTGAATTCTTCCACGAGGGACAGAAACAGGAGGACGAGCTTTCTCTGCTTGCAATACAATGCGACAGTCGTGAGGCATGTTGGTACTCCCAGCCACTTTCGTATATGACTGCTTATTTTCCCCTCCATGGTGCTCACTGCGGTCACGCCAATATCATATATCAGCAGCGGCCACAGGAGATTCGGAATAAGCATGAACTGCAGGCACCACATTTTGAATTATATATAGTATGCATTTGCTGTTTAAATTTCAGCTTACTTGATATTTTCCGCGTGACAAATCTTCGTCTCCTTTACGTTCATTCAGATGTCAAACTTTAAATTGTTTTTTTTTTTTTAAATGCCATGTTGAGAGTTGTTGACGTCACAGTGTGTGTCATAAATGGAACCTGTTTAGGCCAACATAATTTATCCCGCTACTTTATTATTCAGTCAGATCAGAGGCCAAGACAACAGGTTCATTTTCCAAGACATACACAATTACAAGGTCACGTACATGAGGGAAATCTTACAATACAAGTGTGACGCTTGTGGTGCTTCTTTTACTCAATCTGGCATGGCCCGTTTAATGTTGGTGAATACTTGACTACATTGGCACCTTGCCGTCTTGACAGACGATAGTTTGGTACATTGTGCTTCAAAAAGGCTTAATAACTACAACCCATAGCGGTGGCGAATGTGGCTGATAAGGCCAATTCGAGCTGGGTCGTGCACAGTGGATGCATGTGAAAACATGGTCAAAATATTCGGCTACATCAATCATGTAACTTTTAATGGTGTTGAATATTTTACTACATCATTCATTGACCCTATAATTTTTTTGAATATGTTACTATATCATTCATGGACCGTTTAAGTTTAATGGTGTTGAATATTTGACTACATCATTCATGGACCGTTTAATGGTGTTGAATATCATTATACTATCTCTTGAGGCTGGTATAGCTTTTCGGTCAGTCCTGCCGGCGTAGCTTGAAAGCTCGTCGGTAGGCGTCCAGTGGTTTTGCATGTATCACCTTGTACCGGGAGGGCGCGCTTTAGCGATGCTACTCTTGGCCTGCGTGTGCGTGAATAGTCCGTCTGTCCGATAGATATCTGGTTGATCCTGCCAGTAGTCATATGCTTGTCTCAAAGATTAAGCCATGCATGTCTAATTTCACATTGTCTCACGGTGAAACCGCAAATGGCTCAATAAATCAGTCGAGGTTCCTTAGATGACACGATCCTACTTGGATAACTATGGCAAATCTAGAGCTAATACATACTTACCAAGCTCCGACCCTCGCGGAAAGAGCGCTTTTATTAGTTCAAAACCAATTGTCGTTGCCCTTCGCGGGGCGCGGCGTTCCCACTGGTGACTCTGGATAACTTTGTGCTGAGCGCATGGCCTTACGTGCCGGCGACGCATCTTTTAAATGTCTTCCCTATCAAATGTCGATGGTACGTGACAAGCCTACCATGTTTGTAACGGGTAACGGGGAATCAGGGTTCGATTCCGGAGAGGAAGCATGAGAAACGGCTACCACGTCCAAGGAAGGCAGCAGGCGCGCAACTTACCCACTCCCGACACGGGGAGGTAGTGACGAAAAATAACAATACGGGCGAACAATATTTTACCCTACTGATGACAGGTCGTTGCTGCGGTAATCCTGTTCAGTACGAGAGGAACCGCAGGTTCAGACATTTGGTTCACGTGCTTGGCTGATAAGCCAATGTTAGTTAGTTAGTTAGTCGCAGTTCCAACTTCACAGCAAGGGTCGTCCCCATTATGCTCCGTTCCTGTGCCAGTGAATATCACACAAAACGCTCCCCCTGCCTAATGTGAAAAGTGGAAAAGACAGAAGTCTCGAAAAACAACAGCCCGCACAAATACACTGTGCATAATGCCGCCACCAGAATGTCAACACACCAATCCCCCACGAAACACCCAGTTCATCTCTGATGGAATCTGCAGTCATTTTCCTATCTGAATGTTTCCTAGATGTTCACCCACACAGTCCACGAAAATACAGTTCATCGCTGATGGCAGTGGCAGTCAACTAGAAGCCCAGCAGCCACGCATTTCTGCATAAGGCAAAAACTGGTCAACTCTGGGACATAGCTACCTGCCATCACTCCGAACATGCAGTCACGTTCCGAAATACCTCAGGCAGATTCAAAAGCATTTCACACGAAACTCACAGCTCACAGTGTCGTGCCACGTACTCACTCAGTAGCAGGGCGACGGAACCATCAAGCCTCCTTAGTCGCCTCTTACGACATGCGTGGTAGGCTGCAGTGTTGCTATTCTTTGCTTCCCTTATGGGCCCCGGCAACACACGGGAGTGATAAGCCAATGGTGCGAGGTAGTGACGAAAAATAAGTTTCCAGCTTGGGTCAAGATGGCGGGACGTGTTTTCTTCTAGCTTGACTAAAGACGGTTGATCGGCGGCTTGACAATCCGCCATCATAAAACTCCCACCGTTACAGAATCAGATTTCTGGTTCCAAAAGATGGAGAGCCACGACTTCTGCCCTATGTGCCGCCTTAGGCGGAATAACTTAGGAGAGGAATAACTAACTAACTAATCTCTTGAGGGGGTGGTGTTATGTGGCCAAGTGATTAAGCAGCCTGCGTCACATTCCAAAAGTTGTAGGTTCGATTCTGGGCTCGGTTGCTCGGTTCATGGGTTCAGATCCTCGGAACTCCTGGAGGTCGTCGATGGAGCTATGAAAATGGTGCAGGAATTATAATTTGTATTGATTTCCTCGAATACAACCGAGTGATAAATAACTATATATATTATATTATGTTATAATTAATTATCGTTAATTAGGTTAAAACAAATGATGTAGTCAAATATTCAACACCATTAAATGGTCAATAAATGATGTAGTCAAATCTTTTTATTATAAAGAGACATGGGCTATCATATTATCATGGTTCGTCATCGCACACGATCACCACTAAAGTTTTGGATCAAGTCAGTGTTTTTGTCCCCCGATTATGTCTTGTGGCCAACCCATCAAGGTATTTTTGTATGTCTGTGCCTTTCTTTTGCTCTTTTTCCAACCACTTTTGTCAGTTGTCCCAAAGTTTTGAATATTTGTTTCTTGAAAGACTCATATGTTTTCTGCTCGTCCATGGTATTATTTGCATTTTTCTAAGAAACAAAAATGTTTATCACTATGGAAGCTCCTTTTATATGCTTATAGCAATATCTATATGTCCCCCTCCCTCTATCTTTGTGTACTCTGGCACATAAATAGATGTATGATTCCACTTCTTGAAGTAATGTGTCAATAAAGGAACTCGTGGAGAAAACTGGCAGGTGAGGGAGGGGGGGGGGGGGAACAGATTGAGAACCCGTATGTGCGAATGATGAGATTGTGAGGGACTCGCAGGGGTTCTGTTAGTATCTCAAAACTGAGAGGGAAGACCAGGATAACTTTCTACCAGATAGTGGTGGGAACAGTTAGTAGTGTGACTCTTCGCTGACTGTTGAATGAGGGGACGGAGTGTGTATGGGAACGTCCTGAGTGCAGTGATGTCAGTTCTTAGCTCAACTCAACTCAGCTCATGGGGAGAACTAAACAAATCTCTTTGCCATGTTAGTCCTCCCTATTTTGCCCAGTCAACAATTAATGAATGTTTGTAGTTCATTCTCCATGTTTCTGATCCATACAGTAGTATTGTTCTAATTGAACAGTCTGTTGTGTCATTTCTATGACATCCACAAATGTCCAGTAGCTATGAAAGCTCCTCTAGCCAACTGCATTCTTATTTTAATATCTTTATATGTTGACCGATCTGTCGTAACACTCCCTGGGGTGAGGGGAACTGATACCACATCTTAACTACGGGATGTTCTCAGACTGGGAAATAGGTGACTTCAGTCTACTAGACCCCACCAGCCTCGGGAAACCTATCTCTCTTTCACTCAGCCAATGGACGTTACTCTGGCACACTTCGTCCTGAAGGTATGACACAACTCTGGCATCTATCTATGGCAAAAAAAACTGTATTATACAGATGAGAATGATGATGTTGTTGATGATGATGATGATGATGATGATGATGATGATGATTATGATGATGATGATGATGATGATGATGATGATGATGATGATGATGATGATATAGACATAGCTTCTGCTAATAATGTCTAGACAGAGAAACATGGAGTAGCCTCAGGAAGCAGCTGTAATCACAGGAAAGGTCCAGTGTAGTACGCCACAGCTCGTCGGTTCACAGGCCTCACCGTGGGTAGTCAGTCCTCCCGCAAGATCTCGTCTTCTCTGGAAGGCTGACTGTGGTTCGGTCCGACGCAACTAGTTCCTGAAACCTCTCGTCTCAGACTACCTTGAAGTCCGGCTTAGACAGTGCACAAAGTCCAGAGTCTCTAGTGTGGCCGGCAAGCAAAGTGACCCATCGTCGGTCACTATGAATAGATCTCGTCGACTACTGTCCTTAGGGAGCACCAACTCAGTCTCTTCTAGTATAGTCCCTAGTAGTGTCTAATGTCTCTGCACTACGGCAGAATCGTGGCCAAGGTAACCTGTCACAGATCGATGCTTGCATCTTGCCCTCAATGGCAGGTGTTTTGTCTAATGTTTGTGGGTGTTGGACACAAACTCAACATAGAAACTTGCCGCACTGTAAGGCGACGAACATGTAAGGTGGCCATGTGAACATACGAGTGGTCTTGACGTTGACACAGTGGTAGCTGGTCACGCGTTCCCTCTTATTGGTATCTGGGGAGCAGTGCTGGAATGTGTCTTGCCTAACTTGAAACAAAACATGCTCAACTATAACAAGGTCCAGGGTAGAGACAACACTCGAGCACTGTCAACGAAGCATCAACTGAACAGCAATGAAAGAGTCGAAGGCTGGCAATCTAGTTGATGAGGCCAAGTTTATTTGCCCACATTGTCGTGCTGCATGATAATCACTCATAGAATTCAGAAATCATAATAGATTTCGACCGTACCTGTATGTCCAGGCGTGACGGTCATCATAATCTTAAGTAGAATAATTAACTGTTGACTATGCTAGCCACTGACAACTATCAAGTTCGTATCGCAGTCTTTCTGTCCTTTGCAAGGTTGCCAATGTGGCCTTCTGCTGTCTCATTCTAAGTCTCATTCTGATATGTCGCATCTGTCCAAGATAGTTAGCTTGATATGTAAGATGCCATACTATTCTGGTTCATTTTTCCAATATATGTTGGCCATGATTACGGTTGTCCTGCCAGTAAATAAGTTTCTAAGTTCCAGACAACTTCAACGTGCAGCTTCTCTGGTCCAGCACTGTTATCGACTGTTTATTATTGTTGACAATTCTTCTGACGTCTTCTCCTTTCTACGTCAGTCTCCTAGTTTCATGTAAGCTTTGGAGAGAGAGAGAGAGTTTCTCACTCTCTTTCTTTTGCGTCATGTTCTCTACGCTGCTATTTGGCAAGCAGGTACACCGTGATATGCTTGAAGGTGTCCCCCGTACAGCTGACCACGTCACTTGCCTTGGTCCCCAATCGTCGGACCCGTCACCAGACGTTCAACATCTCAGATCAGAAGTTAGAATCTGTGGAGGACAATACTCGGTGAAAGCATCTGGTTCCAAGCTTACCATACGCAAGTAACTCTCACCCACTCTCCTCAGACCTAGGGACTCTTCACACAAGAGTCCAGTCTCCCTCATAAGCTGCTCTCAGGTGCCGGGGATGAACTGGGCCTAGGACCAGTCAGGCCGCTCTCTGAACTGCATCGTCTCCTCCGGACTGGAGTATAGCTTGGACCAAGGTTGTTTTTCCCTTACCTCTGCGGCGTCGTCGTCCTACCCTTAAAGACTTCTACATCAGTGGTTCTCAACCGGTGGGGAATTCCCCCCTTTACTTAATATTGTTTTTCCCTTCATACTTTACAGTTATGTACGTCCCATCCTTCTAAAACTCATTTTATAAAGTAAGTAGACCCACAAATCACGTTTTATGTGGATGCCTAGACTTGTTTTAGTATATGCTATTACATTTTACATTTATACATATTACATTGCTAACAGTAGCAAAAACAGTTCCCAGTGCTGATTGTTATAGTGACCACAGATTACTCACAGGAACATTGAGGATAAAGTTGAAGAAAGTCAAGTATATAACAGGAAACACTAAATAGGATTTGTGTACATTAAGTAATGACAAGGAAATACAAAACAAATTCAACATAGAAGTACAGAACAGATTTGAAATTTTGTCTGATTCCAGGATGTAGATGATCAATGGGAAACGTAAAAGAATTCAATCAATGTGGCTGCAGAAACAACTATTCCAAAATTAAAGAAGGTGGGTCGTAAGAAATGGATGACTGAAGAAATTTTGCACCTCATGGAAACAAGAAGACTCAACAAAAATAATTCTGTCAAATATAAAGAAATTCACAGACAAGTCAGAATATTATGTAAGGAGGCAAAAGAAGCATGGCTTGAGGAAAAGTGCTTAGAAATTGAAAACCAACACAACAGTCAAAATACCAAATTAGTGCACAAAAGAATTCAGGAACTTACTAATAAAATAACAAGTACATCAACAGGGTGTCTAAAAACTGAAGATGGCAAAATCATAATAGAAAAAGACCAGATTCTACATGTATGGACAGATTATGTGAAACACCTTTATGATGATAACAAATCAAATCAAATCAAATCAAATCAACTTTATTAGGGTCACAAATTGGGCGCGCAGGCCCGTCTTACATTCGGCCCTTCCAATCACTCGTCTTTCGTTCATCAAGAGCATTATACATTTGCATAGGAAGAAAAATAAACATTGTGAAATGAATGTTGTAAACATAAACAAGGCTAATTACCATGGTATGAAGTCCATCTCCCACCTATCCATACATCACCCCACCCACACAACACCCCCACCTACCCATACACATGCGCACCAAGGGACACATACACACCCCCACCTACCGACACACACGCACACCAAGGGACACATACATACCCCACCAACCGACCCATCCCCCTCCCGCACATCCCCCACCACACATAACAGAGTCGAACAGTATGATATTAGATTTAATAATGAAGGACCGCCAATTTTGGAGATGGAGGTTCGAAATTTTCTTAAGCATATGAAACTGGCAAGGCCCCCGGTGCAGATAACATCACAACAGAAATGATTAAAGCTTTAGAAGAATTTGGACTAGAGCAAGTCACCAGACTGCTGAACACATTATATGATACTGGTGATATACCTCCTGAATTATGTAACTCTGTATTTATTGCAATCCCAAAGAAATCAGGAACCTTGGAATGTGATCAACATAGAACAATTAGTATAATGAGTCACATCACAAAGATTTTGCTAAGAATTGTCATGCAAAGAGTGAGGAAGAAGATACAACCTGAAATAGGGGAAGAACAATGCGGGTTTGTAGAAGGAAAGGGTACAGTAAATGCTGTGTATATGTTGCGAACAGTTATTGAACGTGCTGTAGAAGTAAACAAGGATATACATCTTGGTTTTATTAACTATACAAAGGCTTTTGATAGAGTTAGACATGTCAGCATGGTGGATATGCTTGCAGATCTACAAATTGATGGGAAAGACATTAGACTTATAAAAAACATATATTGGAAACAACAAGCTGCAGTAAGGATTGATAATGAAGTGGGACAGTATCAGCCAATTAAGAGAGGTGTTAGGCAGGGATGTGTGATGTCTCCAGATCTTTTTTCCCTGTACAGTGAAAATATTTTCAGAAATGTAGAGGATATAAATGGAATCAGCATTGGAGGACGAAATATCAATAACATTAGATATGCAGATGATACAGTATTAATTGCAGACAATGCGCAGGACCTGCAACAATTAGTAGATGCGATTGTTGTACACAGTGAGCAACTGGGGTTAGAATTAAATTGTAAAAAGACTCAGGTTATGGTTGTCACTAGGAAGAAAGAAGTGCCACAATGTAATATACAAGTAAATGGAAATATTCTTCAACAAGTGAATTTCAATACAATTATCTTGGAATAGTCATAACATCTGATGGGAGATGCCTTGAAGAGATTAGAACAAGAATCGCCATGGCGAAAGTAGCCTTTAGCAAGATGAAAAACATTCTGACCAATAAAAAGATGTCAATTGAAACGAGAAAAGGAGTGTTGAGGGGATACATAGAGCCTGTTCTTTTGTATGGGTTTGAAACTTGGACAATGAGCAGTCAAGCTGAAAAGCATCTAATGGCTGCAGAAATGTGGTTTCAGGGGAAAATGCAAAGAATACCATGGACAGACAGAAAAACCAATGACCAAGTACTACAGGAGACAAATGAACATCGTAAACTGATTAGAGAAATTAGACGTAGATAGTCAAAATGTTTTGGACATGTTATGAGAAGAAATGGATTGGAGAACTTTGTGAAAACTGGCAAGATCGAAGGGAACAGTCCAAGAGTGACGTGGAAAATACCTGGATGTCATGGCCACATGGCATGGACGAGACAGGAACACTGAGCTGATCCACGACACTGGTGATCGAGTGAAATGGCGAGTCATGACCGCCCACGCTTTCCGGCATGGCACATGATTGATTGATTGATTGATTGATTGATTGATTACATTTACCTTCCATTTTTACGTATACTGTGTAGGGGTGGGGGAATTTTTAGGTAGGAAATATGAAAGGGGGGAATGACTTTCTGAAAATACTGTGAAAGGGGGGGGGGGGCACGGGCCAAAAAAGGTTGAGAACAACTGTTCTACATGATATATAGGGTTAATTAATCATTAACAATATTAGTCGGAAGGGCCCTGAACTAGGGCCGGTGGTTGCACATCCGAACCCCCTCTTGTTTCTATCCCATCTCCCTGGTTCACTCCTCTATTATCAGCCAGAGGTTGTGTAGTACCATGCCACAGGCACTATATATCAAAATCCAGTGTTATATACACGGCAACCTCCCCATGTAGCAGATATCCATCACTCCGTTCTCTCCTCCCTCTTCAAGGGCAGGAGCATTTAGAACAGTGTCACTGTTCTTCGTGAACAGCTCTGTTCCTTAGGTCGATTTTCCCTCTTGTCTACCTCTCCGGAATCCACTATATATTAAGCTGGCATTCCGTTAAGGCATACTAATTGCAAAACAGATGTGAGGAAAGCCAAGAAGAAAAGCCAGTGGTCGCCCCACCATGCGACAACGACCTTCGACCCAAGGAACGACTTTGGAACGACACCCGATACTTCTGTCGACACGCGCACTCAATTCGTCTCGTCCGGCCGAGTTGTTGGATACTCCACACGACCTAGTAAAGGCGACGCCTTACTCGACTTCCGGGCTTCCCCTTCCCCAGTGCTGGCGATAAGCAGCAGACAGACATAGGTTAAGGCTGAGTTTATAGTTGTTTTCTAAAATGTGCATGCAAATAAGGAGGCATTAACCCTCCTGATAGAAATATGGGATGGGGTGAAAGAACATAAAACATATCATCCACTATCATCAGATTAGTCTGTCCAAAGACTGGTATTGAAGTCATCTGACACCTCTGTATTCAACACTGCATAACCCATATCTCTAAAGCTACCACGATCTATCATTCCATTATATTTAGTCAATGTTTCTCAGTCATATACTGCTATGGACCAGATATGCACAATGGTTATTCGCGTCCACATATTGTTAATGATTGTATTTGATGTTAAAAGTGTTTCTCTCGAAACACTTTGTGGCTACTATTATACTTGATTATATTTTGCATCTTCTGTAACTATCTGGTTCTGTTAGGAAGAACTTGTTCAGCGGTCTCATCCTGCAAGATGACACAAATTTTCTGGATGTGTTTGATAGTTGTCATCATCTTTGTCTGGCTGGCATTATCTTCTTGCCGTATCATAGACCTTGGTGAGCAGTTGGTGCCATAACAAACTATCTGCGGTAACATGTGTTGATGTCACATTAATCTGGCTTACTGAAAACTTCTGGTTTGATGTAACAGGAATGACGGGTCTACTGACAGCTTCTGGGTTGATGTAACAGGAATGACCGGCCTACTGACAGCTTCTGGGTTGATGTAACAGGAATGAAGGGCCTACTGACAGCTGATGGGAGGATGTCACAGAAATGACGGGCCTACTGACATCTTCTGGGTTGATGTAACAGGAATGACCGGCCTACTGACAACTTCTGGGTTGATGTAACAGGAATGACGGGCCTACTGATAGCTGATGGGAGGATGTCACAGGAATGACCGGTATACTGGCAGCTTCTCGTTTTATATATATTATTCAGGATCGGTGGTAAATGGTATCAAAATCTCCGTGGGAAAGTTCTCTGTCCCCAGATATAAGGGTCCAGTTTGTTACGTGTTCGATCCGATTGACGTAGATCAACTTAAGGCTGTACTAGCTTCAGTGCCTGGAAAGTAGTATAGTATGTTGTTTTGCCACCTAAAATGGGGAGTGGGGTTGGGGATTGTGGGGAGTATTTTGTTATATAGCTCTATGTGACGTCATTGCACTCCCCCTGAAATCGACTCCCCATTCTGAATGGGGAGTCAAAGGGGTATAACTCACTTTTTGGTCTTATTACTTTAAAAGCCGGTGATCGGGTGTGCGTGTGCGCGAGCGGTCGGTGTTCGAATCCAATAAAAGGTATGCCGTCACTGGGTAGGTGGTTATTATTAGTCATGGATCCGAGATGGAAGC
>JACEFZ010015217.1:0-15547 GCA_014155875.1 Cepaea nemoralis
ATAGGTTCTACATAATATTTCAGTACTCCCTTTCTATCATACGTACACATATTTATAATATAAGTTGTATCATTATCTCGTCATGTGCTGTGCCGATAAGCGTGGGCGGTCTTGTTTCGCCATCTCACACGATCACCAGAGTCGTGGATCAGCTCTGTGTTCTTGTCCCGACTATACCACGTGGCCAAGCTATCCAGGTTTTACTTCTCTGCCTTCATCTTGTTGTTTCCCTCAATCTTGCCTGTTGTCACCAAGTTTTCCAGTTTATTTCATCCAACAACATGCCCAAACTATTGTGACTGTCTACGTCTAATTTCGCAAATCAGTTTACGGTTTTCATTTGTTTCTTGTAAAACTCGCGCATTGGTTTTTCTAATTGTCCATGGTATTCTTTGCATTTTCCTCCGAAACCAAATTTCCACTGTCATTAGATGTTTTTCAACTTGTCTGCTCATCTTCCACGTTTCACATCCATACACAACAGGTTCTATTCAGCACCTCAACACTCTTTTCCTCGTTGCAAATACCATCTTTTAATTGGTCAGCATGTTTCCTATCTTTCAAAATGTGGTTCATATTCTAATCTTTTAAAGGCAACTCCCCTCAGATGTTGTGACTGTTCCGAGACAAACTGTATACTTGCACAGCGTAGCCCTTACACATGCTACTACTGCTAGTCAACTGGACTTCTTTTGCGTGTGGATTAGCTTTCCCTATTACCAGTGTCCCTCGCCAACAGTCGAATCCACTCCAACTTTAGAAGCACTTGTAATTATGTCCCCAAGTCAAGGACGAGAAGTCAAAATGTTAGTCCAAATGACCGGTGTAGGGGGTGAACCAAATACCTCGACATTAGCACACCGGATGTTTAAGAACGAGCTCTCTTATCCATTCGCCCACGCTGATCTCCACACTATAGTTGTCATTGTATAAGGGGCGTTCATTTTAAATCCGTTCGTGCCGCACCGCGCGTAATTGCGTACGTTGAACATGATCATGTCATAGTCATGTGATAAGTACTGACCAATGAATAAAAGAGCAAGTGCTTATCGACCCATGATGCATAGGTTCTGTTTCTGACCATTGAGAAAATGGCCGGGTTGATCCAAAATCCGTCCAAAGAAGCCCAAAGAGCGGTGATTCAGTTTCTTTAATTTGAAGGATGCGACCAGTGGACATTCATCAAAGAATGCAGGCAGCGTACGGTAACAAATGTGTGTCGAAGACAACAGTGACAGACTGGGCACGAATGTTACGGAAAGGACATCAGTTCACGATAGATCTTAGACGACCGGGTCAAGCGCATATTGTTGCAACAGAAAAAAAACATCGCTAAAATTGATGCAACAGTACAGATGAACCGTTGTCGAAGCATACGTTCGCTAGCGAAAGAATTTGATGTGTCTATATGGACAATTCAATAGGTCGTTCGTAAGAAACTGCAATATCGGAAGGTGTGTTCACGGTGGATACCATAGGTGTTGACCGACCATCAAAAAGAGGAACGCATGGGATGGCGTTTGAACCACTTGATGCGTTACAGAGTGGAGGGTGATGCATTTCTCTTCCGCATAGTGGCAGGCGATGAAACATGGTGTAACCACTTTGAGCCGAGCAGCAAAAAGAGAGAGCATGCAATTGAAGCTTGCTGGATCACCAAAAGCCAAAAACTTCAAGTTACAGGTTTCCACTGGTAAGGTTATGCTGAGCGCATTTTTTGACCATGAAGGGCTATTGTTGGCCGACTTTAAAGAATCTGGTGTTAACATCAACTTTACCCACTACTTGCAAACACTAGACAACCTGCAAAAAGCCATCAAGAATAAACGACCCGCATGCTTTCTCGCGGTGTGATTTTGTTGCACGATAATGCTCGTCCTGCATGTCGCAAAGATTGTGCAGGAAGCATTAGCAAGGAAGAAGTGGGAATTTCTGCAATATTCAGCCTATAGTCCTGATTTGTCGCCGTATGATTTTCATTTGTTCGGACCTCTAAACAAAAAAGCTCTCAAAGGGCAACGTTTTCACACAGATGGAGACGTAATAAACGCGGTAAACACTTGGTTCAGTGAGCAAACATATCTTTTTTTTCTTGCGCACGGCATTCGCCGCCTACATAAGCAATGGGATGCTTGCTGAATGCCTACAACGACTTCCTCTGACCACCCATGGTGCATAAGTCAATCAAAATGAATGCTTTGTTTAATTCTACCACACCTGTTAATGTTTCTTTCATGCTTTTGTAATAAAACCAATGGAACGAGTTTCAAATGAACGCCCCTAATAATATTTGTTGTTTAACAACATGGTGCAAATCTTTCCTGCACTGCTCGTAACCCAGAGAAACAATTTTACCAATTCCAATCTGAAAATTGAACATTTCAGCAATGCTGCTTAAGCTTCTGAATTTTTAAAAAAAATAGTTGCATGTCCTTCACAGGACGCAGCAGTCAACCTCAGAATTTGGCTGTTCGTGATTCCTGGGCAAGTTTTACGTGTAGTAGTTTGCCATATATTTATGAACGACCGTACCTATAACTTTTTCGAAAAGACCAGCATCGGTGTGTTTCGAACCCGGGTATACGGGATTACGTATCGCGTCCGTAACACCTTCGCCACGAAGTGCACTTAAGCTGTTTGATTAGCTGAAGCTATTTTAGCCATGTGTCCTAAATAAAGCAAAGACATATTGTCCCATTATTATGATGGGGCTTCGTGAAATAAAGAGCGCCATTTATAATTACAGTAAACATTAATTTACAAGCAAATTCCAAATTCCATTAAAGTTTACAAAGGGAGATAACGATCGATTAAATCAGAGTATAATAAATTGAAATATTCAGAAGAATTCCTGGTATCTTGGGATGATTTTGGCAGTGGATTATTTATGAAAATTTAATATGGACTTGTCTGATCATGTGTCGTATTATAAGATATAAGGAAAGCCAAATGCATACACACATATACTCTATATATATGTATACATACTTATGAAAACAAGACACTGAGTTAAAAAGTTTGTTGTACATCCTCTGAAGGACGTAGTATTGGACTCCAGCATTTTGTCGCTGTTTGAGATTCCTAGGCAAGTGTACATCAGTTACATATTGTGCATGTTACATTCGCATAGGGGGAAAAATATTGTTAAAAGAATGCAGTGGACATAAACAATGCGTATTACCATATTATGAGACAGACAGACACTCACACACAGACACATACACTCTCTCACACATGCATAAATACATGCATACATTTGAATAATGGAGAAATAAATAATAGATTGCACGATGTATTGCCTGCATGTTTCGCTGCATCTCGTCAGGAACATACTGCAGAATTCACACAACATAAAGTAAAATGATTAGATAAATCCTTCAAAGTGAAATATACACAGCAATGTCAGTTGTCTACCACGGTAATTTTAAACTAACCAACATGTCGTTCTGTTTGCACAAATTCTGCAGTATGTACCTGACGAGATGCAGCGAAATATACCAGGCATAAATCGTGCAATCTATTGTTTGTGTCTTCGTTATTCAAATTCACCACGGGAAAACATTGTTTGAACATGCATACATACCTGCATCAAGTTGCCTCTGCTGAATGGAAGGAAGCACGCAACCATTGTGAGTGTCTACGCACCAACTATGACCAACGAAGATGATGTCAAGAATAAGTTCTATGAGGACCTGCACAATGTATTAACATCTGTTCCCAAAGGAGACAAACTTATACTCCTTGGGGATTTCAATGCCAGAGTAGGCACGGACACCACCTCTTGGAGTGGCATTATTGGAAAGCATGGAGTCGGAAATTGTAACACCAATGGACTCCGCCTCCTTCAGACATGTGCCGAACATGATCTCCTGATTACGAACACAATTTTCCGTCTCCCCATGAGAAATAGGACATCGTGGATGCACCCTCGCTCGAAACACTGGCACCTCATTGACTATGTAATCGTCAGGAGGAGTGACAGACAAGACGTTCGAGTGACAAAATCCATGTGTGGTGCCGAATGTTGGACAGACCATCGTCTCATTGTCACGAAAATGAACATCCACATCAGGCCACCACGGCGTCCTCAAGGGGCAAAAATGCAAACAAAGCTAAATGTCACCCGCCTAAACAGCAAGAAAATGCAGCAGTCGTTTGAAAATATGCTGGAAGACCGCCTCAAGCCCAGTGCTGAAGCAAAACAGGATACAGAAACAGAATGGAGAGCCCTAAAGGACACGATTTACAACACTGCTATGGAAATCCTGGGTCCAGCCCCCCGAAAGCATAAAGACTGGTTTGATGAAAATTCCGAAGACATCAACCAATTGCTTCGGCACATGCGGGGACTCCTGGCTGAGCAGCAAAGCTGATGAAATTCAGTGCTTTGCTGACAGACACGATATGAAAAACTTCTACGACTCACTGAAAGCGGTCTATGGTTCTTCATCACCAGGCATAGTTCCCCTCCTCAGTGCAGACGGGGGAACATTGGTCACCGATAAGAAGAAATCCTCCAACGCTGGGCAGAGCATTTCAGCAAAATCTTAAATGCAACTTCCTTCTTCGATGATGAAACCATCAATTGCCTTCCTCGAGTTCCCACCATGAGACTCTTGATGACCTGCCAACCATAGTGGAAATAAACAAAGCCATCCAGCAACTCTCCAGCGGCAAGGCACCTGGTCCTGACTCCATCCCAGCAGAGATATACAAGGCAGGTGGGCCGGTCCTAACAGAGCAGCTTCACCGAGTCTTCACAAACATATGGATGAACGAGACCATGCCACAAGATTTTAAGGACGCGTCAATAGTCCACCTTTACAAACGTAAAGGAAACCGCCAATCCTGTGACAACCACCGAGGCATCTCCATTGCTTTCAATTGCAGGGAAGATACTCGCCAGAATTCTTCTCAATCGCCTCACAGCCCATCTCGATCAAGGTCTTCCTTCCTGAGAGTCAATGTGGCTTCAGAAAAGAACGTGGAACTGTTGACATGATTTTCGCTGCAAGGCAGCTGCAAGAGAAATGTCAGGAACAGAACTGCGAAATGTTCTCCACTTTCATTGACCTTACCAAGGCTTTTGATACAGTCAGCAGAGAAGGACTGTGGAAGATTATGGCAAAATATGGCTGTCCACGAAAGTTTGTCCAAATAGTGCGGCTATTTCATGACGGCATGCAGGCAAGAGTACAGGAAAATGGTGAGCTGTCTGAACCCTTTCCTGTCACCAATGGAGTGAAGCAAGGATGTGTCCTGGCACCAACACTGTTCAGCCTCATGTTTTCAGCCATGTTGATGAATGCCTTCGAGAACGACGACATTGGAATAGACATCAACTACCGTATGGATGGAAAGTTATTCAATCTCAGAAGGCTGAAAGCTAAAACCAAAATTAACAGTGGCACCGTCAGAGAGCTCCTGTTTGCTGATGATTGCGCTCTATACGCCAACTCAGAGGCGGACATGCAACATAATGTTTCAGCTTTCTCACATGCCTGTGCCAACTTTGGGCTCAATATCAACTTGGAGAAGACTGTAGTTATGTACCAGCCAGCTCCAGGGAATAATCACACTGTGCCGAATATCAAAGTGAATGATCATAGACTAAGTGTTGTGGACAAATTTACCTATCTTGGCAGCACCGTGTCACAAGCTGCCACAATCGATGACGAAGTGAATGCAAGAATCTCCAAGGCCAGTGCAGCCTTTGGCAGACTGTACAAGAATGTATGGGACAGAACTGGAATAAGCCTGCAAACAAAGCTAAAAGTCTACAAAGCAGTTGTATTATCCACACTGCTATATGCTTGTGAAACCTGGACTGTTTATCAGCGACACGCTAGGAAATTAAACCACTTCCACACAGTCTGCCTAAGGAAGCTACTGAAGATTAAATGGCAAGACAAGATTCCAGACACTGAAGTCCTAGAAAGAGCATCCATACCCAGTATCCACACTCTACTGATGAAGAATCAGATTCGCTGGGCTGGTCACTTGACTCGCATGCCAGATCACAGGCTCCCTAAACGAATTTTTTACAGCGAACTGCGTTGTGGTAAACGCTCCCAAGGTGGCCAGAGGAAACGTTTTAAAGACACTCTGAAAATTTCACTGAATGCTTTTGGAATTCATCATGACACCTGGGAGGCTGCAGCCAGAGACCGAAATTCGTGGCGTGCATCATTGCGCAAAGGTGCAGTTATATGTGAGGCAACCAGGACTGCAAGAGCTGTGAAGAAAAGGCAGGACAGAAAAACCACTGCAGGAAATCCTCCTCCAGAGACGTCAAGCATTCTTTGTCCACATTGTCAAAGAACATTTCGAGCCAAAATAGGCCTTATCAGCCATCTTAGAACCCACGGCTCCACACCTTCAACCCCACTGGATGAAATGAATGGTCATCATCATTCTTGATGGACAAACAACAACAACACATACCTGCATACATAAAAGCGAGACGGGGGAGAGACAGACAGAGAGACAAACAGACATATGGTTGGATATATTCCCCAAGCATGAATGGACGAACACGTTTCTATTATATAGTTTTTACAAAGATGTAAATTTGACGGAAGTCTCCTATTAATACATTTAAAATTCCCCAAACGCTACTTGAAGTATGTCCGGTGTCAGACAAAATAAGTCTACTGAAAAATTGTTCCCGACGTGAACATTTGAAGAAATACATTATTATACATAACAACATGATTTCTCTACAGCGCTACAACCTAAACTGTCTTCTACAATCTGTTATTAAACAAAAATAAGCAGTCAGTGATGAGTTTACATTACCCCCTTTAGACAACAGTCATCTTCAAAATAATATCCAAAATGTGGCTAACTCGGTCACAGGATTATTAATCTTAGCCAGGTGATGGACCCAAGTATAACTTCTCTTCTGAGAGCGAACAGAGTAGGGGTAATGGTAGAATAAAAAGATGAGTTTACAAATGCAGTGATTTTCAACACAAACGCCACAAACTATACATAATTTCGCTGCATTAGGCCAGGTGTGTGCTGCGGAGTTAACTATCATATACAGTGAATACAGGAATTATAATTTGGCTGAAACACTTAGACACACATAGTCACTGATATTGTTCGAATGTGTAGCATCAGTTATCCTCATGCTATTCATGTATTCACTTCATATGATAACTCTGTAGTATGCACCTGACGAGATGCAGCGAAATATACCAGATAATAAATCGTGTAGCATATTTATATGATCAAATTCTGTAAGGAATACACTGTTTTAAATTTCTGATAGGAAACTATTGTTAGGTCGTTACCACCAAGACTTATGTGCCCAAGAATTATTACGTGACAGCCATGTGTGTTAATGAAAGTCAACAGGCCTTAACATTTACAAACTGGTGGATGTATGATGGTACCAAATCTCTTGATCAAAGATGGAGTTTATATTACAGATGTTAAGTTAAACTCACACGAAATAAACTACTTGGTGATTTATCTCCATTTTGGTCGATCCTGTCGGGATATTTTATGGAGAGTGAGTAACAGGAAACTAACATAGAATCCGTAAGCTTTACTGGAATGTAATCACAAGTGACAAAATGGACTTCACTGCTAAAGTTTTCGTCAGCACACACACACACACACACACACACACACACACACACACATATATATATATACACACAAACACACACACACCAATATACCCGGGTACAGCTATTTAAACCAATCTATATAACTATATATATATATATATATATATATATATATATATATATATATATATATATATATATATATATATATATATATATATATATATATATTATTTTTTTTAAATTTTGTTGCGTATCCCTTACGGGACGTTGCAGTCAACACCAGCATTTTCAGCTGCTGTTGATGTACTAGGGCAAGTGTTACGTTCAGTAGTTTGCCATTGCTTTCTGAACGACCGGCCCCTATACCTTTTTCGAAAAACCCAGCACCGCTGTGTTTCGAACCCGGGTATACGGGCTCACAAACCGCGTTCGCAAGCCCTTAGCCACAGAGACCGGCTATATATATATATATATATATATATATATATATATATATATATATATATATATATATATATATATATATATATTATATATATATATATATTATATATATATATATATATATATATATATATATATATATATATTATATATATATATATATATATATATATATATATATATATATATATATATATATATAATATATATATATATATATATATAGCCGGTCTCTGTGGCTAAGGGCTTGCGAACGCGGTTTGTGAGCCCGTATACCCGGGTTCGAAACACAGCGGTGCTGGGTTTTTCGAAAAAGGTATAGGGGCCGGTCGTTCAGAAAGCAATGGCAAACTACTGAACGTAACACTTGCCCCTAGTACATCAACAGCAGCTGAAAATGCTGGTGTTGACTGCAACGTCCCGTAAGGGATACGCAACAAAATTTAAAAAAAAATAATATATATATATATATATTATATATATATATATATATATATATATATATATATATATATATATATATATATATATATATATATATATAGTTATATAGATTGGTTTAAATAGCTGTACCCGGTATATTGGTGTGTGTGTGTTTGTGTGTATATATATATATGTGTGTGTGTGTGTGTGTGTGTGTGTGTGTGTGTGTGTGCTGACGAAAACTTTAGCAGTGAAGTCCATTTTGTCACTTGTGATTACATTCCAGTAAAGCTTACGGATTCTATGTTAGTTTCCTGTTACTCACTCTCCATAAAATATCCCGACAGGATCGACCAAAATGGAGATAAATCACCAAGTAGTTTATTTCGTGTGAGTTTAACTTAACATCTGTAATATAAACTCCATCTTTGATCAAGAGATTTGGTACCATCATACATCCACCAGTTTGTAAATGTTAAGGCCTGTTGACTTTCATTAACACACATGGCTGTCACGTAATAATTCTTGGGCACATAAGTCTTGGTGGTAACGACCTAACAATAGTTTCCTATCAGAAATTTAAAACAGTGTATTCCTTACAGAATTTGATCATATAAATATGCTACACGATTTATTATCTGGTATATTTCGCTGCATCTCGTCAGGTGCATACTACAGAGTTATCATATGAAGTGAATACATGAATAGCATGAGGATAACTGATGCTACACATTCGAACAATATCAGTGACTATGTGTGTCTAAGTGTTTCAGCCAAATTATAATTCGTGTATTCACTGTATATGATAGTTAACTCCGCAGCACACACCTGGCCTAATGCAGCGAAATTATGTATAGTTTGTGGCGTTTGTGTTGAAAATCACTGCATTTGTAAACTCATCTTTTTATTCTACCATTACCCCTACTCTGTTCGCTCTCAGAAGAGAAGTTATACTTGGGTCCATCACCTGGCTAAGATTAATAATCCTGTGACCGAGTTAGCCACATTTTGGATATTATTTTGAAGATGACTGTTGTCTAAAGGGGGTAATGTAAACTCATCACTGACTGCTTATTTTTGTTTAATAACAGATTGTAGAAGACAGTTTAGGTTGTAGCGCTGTAGAGAAATCATGTTGTTATGTATAATAATGTATTTCTTCAAATGTTCACGTCGGGAACAATTTTTCAGTAGACTTATTTTGTCTGACACCGGACATACTTCAAGTAGCGTTTGGGGAATTTTAAATGTATTAAATAGGAGACTTCCGTCAAATTTACATCTTTGTAAAAACTATATAATAGAAACGTGTTCGTCCATTCATGCTTGGGGAATATATCCAACCATATGTCTGTTTGTCTCTCTGTCTGTCTCTCCCCCGTCTCGCTTTTATGTATGCAGGTATGTGTTGTTGTTGTTTGTCCATCAAGAATGATGATGACCATTCATTTCATCCAGTGGGGTTGAAGGTGTGGAGCCGTGGGTTCTAAGATGGCTGATAAGGCCTATTTTGGCTCGAAATGTTCTTTGACAATGTGGACAAAGAATGCTTGACGTCTCTGGAGGAGGATTTCCTGCAGTGGTTTTTCTGTCCTGCCTTTTCTTCACAGCTCTTGCAGTCCTGGTTGCCTCACATATAACTGCACCTTTGCGCAATGATGCACGCCACGAATTTCGGTCTCTGGCTGCAGCCTCCCAGGTGTCATGATGAATTCCAAAAGCATTCAGTGAAATTTTCAGAGTGTCTTTAAAACGTTTCCTCTGGCCACCTTGGGAGCGTTTACCACAACGCAGTTCGCTGTAAAAAATTCGTTTAGGGAGCCTGTGATCTGGCATGCGAGTCAAGTGACCAGCCCAGCGAATCTGATTCTTCATCAGTAGAGTGTGGATACTGGGTATGGATGCTCTTTCTAGGACTTCAGTGTCTGGAATCTTGTCTTGCCATTTAATCTTCAGTAGCTTCCTTAGGCAGACTGTGTGGAAGTGGTTTAATTTCCTAGCGTGTCGCTGATAAACAGTCCAGGTTTCACAAGCATATAGCAGTGTGGATAATACAACTGCTTTGTAGACTTTTAGCTTTGTTTGCAGGCTTATTCCAGTTCTGTCCCATACATTCTTGTACAGTCTGCCAAAGGCTGCACTGGCCTTGGAGATTCTTGCATTCACTTCGTCATCGATTGTGGCAGCTTGTGACACGGTGCTGCCAAGATAGGTAAATTTGTCCACAACACTTAGTCTATGATCATTCACTTTGATATTCGGCACAGTGTGATTATTCCCTGGAGCTGGCTGGTACATAACTACAGTCTTCTCCAAGTTGATATTGAGCCCAAAGTTGGCACAGGCATGTGAGAAAGCTGAAACATTATGTTGCATGTCCGCCTCTGAGTTGGCGTATAGAGCGCAATCATCAGCAAACAGGAGCTCTCTGACGGTGCCACTGTTAATTTTGGTTTTAGCTTTCAGCCTTCTGAGATTGAATAACTTTCCATCCATACGGTAGTTGATGTCTATTCCAATGTCGTCGTTCTCGAAGGCATTCATCAACATGGCTGAAAACATGAGGCTGAACAGTGTTGGTGCCAGGACACATCCTTGCTTCACTCCATTGGTGACAGGAAAGGGTTCAGACAGCTCACCATTTTCCTGTACTCTTGCCTGCATGCCGTCATGAAATAGCCGCACTATTTGGACAAACTTTCGTGGACAGCCATATTTTGCCATAATCTTCCACAGTCCTTCTCTGCTGACTGTATCAAAAGCCTTGGTAAGGTCAATGAAAGTGGAGAACATTTCGCAGTTCTGTTCCTGACATTTCTCTTGCAGCTGCCTTGCAGCGAAAATCATGTCAACAGTTCCACGTTCTTTTCTGAAGCCACATTGACTCTCAGGAAGAAGACCTTGATCGAGATGGGCTGTGAGGCGATTGAGAAGAATTCTGGCGAGTATCTTCCCTGCAATTGAAAGCTATGGAGATGCCTCGGTGGTTGTCACAGGATTGGCGGTTTCCTTTACGTTTGTAAAGGTGGACTATTGACGCGTCCTTAAAATCTTGTGGCATGGTCTCGTTCATCCATATGTTTGTGAAGACTCGGTGAAGCTGCTCTGTTAGGACCGGCCCACCTGCCTTGTATATCTCTGCTGGGATGGAGTCAGGACCAGGTGCCTTGCCGCTGGAGAGTTGCTGGATGGCTTTGTTTATTTCCACTATGGTTGGCAGGTCATCAAGAGTCTCATTGGTGGGAACTCGAGGAAGGCAATTGATGGTTTCATCATCGAAGAAGGAAGTTGCATTTAAGATTTTGCTGAAATGCTCTGCCCAGCGTTGGAGGATTTCTTTCTTATCGGTGACCAATGTTCCCCCGTCTGCACTGAGGAGGGGAACTATGCCTGGTGATGAAGAACCATAGACCGCTTTCAGTGAGTCGTAGAAGTTTTTCATATCGTGTCTGTCAGCAAAGCACTGAATTTCATCAGCTTTGCTGCTCAGCCAGGAGTCCCGCATGTGCCGAAGCAATTGGTTGATGTCTTCGGAATTTTCATCAAACCAGTCTTTATGCTTTCGGGGGCTGGACCCAGGATTTCCATAGCAGTGTTGTAAATCGTGTCCTTTAGGGCTCTCCATTCTGTTTCTGTATCCTGTTTTGCTTCAGCACTGGGCTTGAGGCGGTCTTCCAGCATATTTTCAAACGACTGCTGCATTTTCTTGCTGTTTAGGCGGGTGACATTTAGCTTTGTTTGCATTTTTGCCCCTTGAGGACGCCGTGGTGGCCTGATGTGGATGTTCATTTTCGTGACAATGAGACGATGGTCTGTCCAACATTCGGCACCACACATGGATTTTGTCACTCGAACGTCTTGTCTGTCACTCCTCCTGACGATTACATAGTCAATGAGGTGCCAGTGTTTCGAGCGAGGGTGCATCCACGATGTCCTATTTCTCATGGGGAGACGGAAAATTGTGTTCGTAATCAGGAGATCATGTTCGGCACATGTCTGAAGGAGGCGGAGTCCATTGGTGTTACAATTTCCGACTCCATGCTTTCCAATAATGCCACTCCAAGAGGTGGTGTCCGTGCCTACTCTGGCATTGAAATCCCCAAGGAGTATAAGTTTGTCTCCTTTGGGAACAGATGTTAATACATTGTGCAGGTCCTCATAGAACTTATTCTTGACATCATCTTCGTTGGTCATAGTTGGTGCGTAGACACTCACAATGGTTGCGTGCTTCCTTCCATTCAGCAGAGGCAACTTGATGCAGGTATGTATGCATGTTCAAAACAATGTTTTCCCGTGGTGAATTTGAATAACGAAGACACAAACAATAGATTGCACGATTTATTGCCTGGTATATTCCGCTGCATCTCGTCAGGTACATACTGCAGAATTTGTGCAAACAGAACGACATGTTGGTTAGTTTAAAATTACCGTGGTAGACAACTGACATTGCTGTGTATATTTCACTTTGAAGGATTTATCTAATCATTTTACTTTATGTTGTGTGAATTCTGCAGTATGTTCCTGACGAGATGCAGCGAAACATGCCAGGCAATACATCGTGCAATCTATTATTTATTTCTCCATTATTCAAATGTATGCATGTATTTATGCATGTGTGAGAGAGTGTATGTGTCTGTGTGTGAGTGTCTGTCTGTCTCATAATATGGTAATACGCATTGTTTATGTCCACTGCATTCTTTTAACAATATTTTTCCCCCTATGCGAATGTAACATGCACAATATGTAACTGATGTACACTTGCCTAGGAATCTCAAACAGCGACAAAATGCTGGAGTCCAATACTACGTCCTTCAGAGGATATACAACAAACTTTTTAACTCAGTGTCTTGTTTTCATAAGTATGTATACATATATATATAGAGTATATGTGTGTATGCATTTGGC
Organism: Cepaea nemoralis; assembly: GCA_014155875.1. Taxonomy (NCBI): domain Eukaryota; kingdom Metazoa; phylum Mollusca; class Gastropoda; order Stylommatophora; family Helicidae; genus Cepaea; species Cepaea nemoralis. The sequence continues at coordinate 13,356 of JACEFZ010015217.1, forward strand.
TTTCCTTATATCTTATAATACGACAAATGATCAGACAAGTCCATATTAAATTTTCATAAATAATCCACTGCCAAAATCATCCCAAGATACCAGGAATTCTTCTGAATATTTCAATTTATTATACTCTGATTTAATCGATCGTTATCTCCCTTTGTAAACTTTAATGGAATTTGGAATTTGCTTGTAAATTAATGTTTACTGTAATTATAAAATGGCGCTCTTTATTCACGAAGCCCCATCATAATAATGGGACAATATGTCTTTGCTTTATTTAGGACACATGGCTAAAATAGCTTCAGCTAATCAAACAGCTTAAGTGCACTTCGTGGCGAAGGTGTTACGGACGCGATACGTAATCCCGTATACCCGGGTTCGAAACACACCGATGCTGGTCTTTTCGAAAAAGTTATAGGTACCGGTCGTTCATAAATATATGGCAAACTACTACACGTAAAACTTGCCCAGGAATCACGAACAGCCAAATTCTGAGGTTGACTGCTGCGTCCTGTGAAGGACATGCAACTATTTTTTTTAAAAATTCAGAAGCTTAAGCAGCATTGCTGAAATGTTCAATTTTCAGATTGGAATTGGTAAAATTGTTTCTCTGGGTTACGAGCAGTGCAGGAAAGATTTGCACCATGTTGTTAAACAACAAATATTATTAGGGGCGTTCATTTGAAACTCGTTCCAATTGGTTTTATTACAAAAGCATGAAAGAAACATTAACAGGTGTGGTAGAATTAAACAAAGCATTCAGTTTGATTGACTTATGCACCATGGGTTGGTCAGAGGAAGTCGTTGTAGGCATTCAGCAAGCATCCCATTGCTTATGTAGGCGGCGAATGCCGTGCGCAAGAAAAAAAAGATTATGTTTGCTCACTGAACCAAGTGTTTACCGCGTTTATTACGTCTCCATCTGTGTGAAAACGTTGCCCTTTGAGAGCTTTTTTGTTTAGAGGTCCGAACAAATGAAAATCATACGGCGACAAATCAGGACTATAGGCTGAATATTGCAGAAATTCCACTTCTTCCTTGCTAATGCTTCCTGCACAATCTTTGCGACATGCAGACGAGCATTATCGTGCAACAAAATCACACCGCGAGAAAGCATGCGGGTCGTTTATTCTTGATGGCTTTTTGCAGGTTGTCTAGTGTTTGCAAGTAGTGGGTAAAGTTGATGTTAACACCAGATTCTTTAAAGTCGGCCAACAATAGCCCTTCATGGTCAAAAAATGCGCTCAGCATAACCTTACCAGTGGAAACCTGTAACTTGAAGTTTTTGGCTTTTGGTGATCCAGCAAGCTTCAATTGCATGCTCTCTCTTTTGCTGCTCGGCTCAAAGTGGTTACACCATGTTTCATCGCCTGCCACTATGCGGAAGAGAAATGCATCACCCTCCACTCTGTAACGCATCAAGTGGTTCAAACGCCATCCCATGCGTTCCTCTTTTGGATGGTCGGTCAACACCTATGGTATCCACCGTGAACACACCTTCCGATATTGCAGTTTCTTACGAACGACCTATTGAATTGTCCATATAGACACATCAAATTCTTTCGCTAGCGAACGTATGCTTCGACAACGGTTCATCTGTACTGTTGCATCAATTTTAGCGATGTTTTTTTTTCTGTTGCAACAATATGCGCTTGACCCGGTCGTCTAAGATCTATCGTGAACTGATGTCCTTTCCGTAACATTCGTGCCCAGTCTGTCACTGTTGTCTTCGACACACATTTGTTACCGTACGCTGCCTGCATTCTTTGATGAATGTCCACTGGTCGACATCCTTCAAATGAAAGAAACTGAATCACCGCTCTTTGGGCTTCTTTGGACGGATTTTGGATCACCCGGCCATTTTCTCAACGGTCAGAAACAGAACCTATGCATCATGGGTCGATAAGCACTTGCTCTTTTATTCATTGGTCAGTACTTATCACATGACTATGACATGATCATGTTCAACGTACGCAATTACGCGCGGTGCGGCACGAACGGATTTAAAATGAACGCCCCTTATACAATGACAACTATAGTGTGGGAGATCAGCGTGGGCGAATGGATAAGAGAGCTCGTTCTTAAACATCCGGTGTGCTAATGTCGAGGTATTTGGTTCACCCCCTACACCGGTCATTTGGGACTAACATTTTGACTTCTCGTCCTTGACTTGGGGACATAATTAACAAAGGTGCTTC
>JACEFZ010015218.1:0-15659 GCA_014155875.1 Cepaea nemoralis
AAAAAATTAGTGTCTCTAATTTTTGTCAAAGACTCTAGAAACCTGGTTTTGGGAGAATAGACTTCTACTGACTATTGTCACAATGTAGCAAAACTTTACGTGGCTACTGGCAATCGCCACAAACTTGTCTGGTTGGCGTGAGCCCTCTTCTCACATGCTATATTATATTTATTAGAGGTATGTCTGAACCGGACCGTTGTCTTATAAGACCTGCCCTCACATAGTAAATTAACTTACTACCCATACAAAGTTGACTTTCTTAGGGTCAACACATGAATTGCTTCATGTCCCCCATATAATATTTAACAACCATTATACAAGAGTGTGTGCGACAGGCTTTACCTACATCGCTTCCGCGTGTAAAGTTCTATTTCACTGTTAAGATAGTTCTTCGTTGTCTATTATGTCCCCTGACCCGAAGTTATCTCCCTTTGATCTACAAAAAGTGTATGTAATTTATATGTTTGTTTTTCTGGTTGTTTGCGTGTTTGGATGTAATTAACTTACTAATCTAACTTCTAAACTATGTTTCTAAGTCCTATGTGTATGTATGTTAGTTTTTTAAGTGTCATAATTTGGTTAAATGCGGCCACAAACAGGTGCATAACACTAATTCGTGACTACATTCCCTTGTTATGAAACTAAAATACTGTAATCTAAGTTCTAAACTATTTGCGACAACATTCATACTAGCACATTTTCACTAACGAAAACCAACATAACACAGACAATATTAAATTCGAGCCAGGCAGCAGAAGAATTCGCTGACCAATCTCACTCTCTTTCTGTCTATTTTCCATTCGCTCTCACTTTCACACTTCTGTCACACTGCTTTCACCCTTACTTCTGTCACACATCTATTATCCTTCCACACTAATTATTCTGATTATTAAAAACCTTGGAGTGACACTGTACAGGTTTGGCTCAGTTTGAGATGGTTGAGCCTCATGACGGTGCGAAAGTTGTTGCACGAGTCATGTATTTACAATATATTACATGGATGAGAAAGGGTTGATTGTTTGTCCCCTTGTGTCAGCATCCACTAATCTACACTAACATAGCACTCTACATTCTAACCTACTAATACTACTGTCTAATAAATAAATATATAATGTGTTAACTAAATTTTTGTCATGTTAATTATATGATATGTTATGTTAATCGTTATGTTTATCTAATCTAAGGGAAGTAATTTAACTATTTAAATGTAATGGATGTGATGTGAGTTATGTACCTTAATTACATGGATGATGTGTACACAAATTATGTAATTTTCTAAATACTATGCTAAATAATGTTTTTACATGTATGAGTGATGTTCTTATCTAAATGGTGTAAATGATGTATGTTCACTTATCTACTCTTTTTAACCTATCTGATGTAAAATGATGATACTAATAAATGGTAATGTTTAATAGATGGTATGGTTTCATGAAGATGGAATAAACTAAACTAAACTGAAGGTAAATGAAATGTAATAATCTAAATGGTACTATTCTTATCATAAATTTAATTTACTTGTAATTAACTATTGTCATATCTAAACTAAATATTTAAGTTACAATTACTGTAATAACTATTCTATTAAAATAAATGAGAACTATTATATTTCCCTAACCTACATTATTTTTTCATTATCTTAAAATATTATATTACATATCACATTAAGTTTATATACATGTTATTCAGTTTCCACAGGTTAGTAGTTGCCTTCATGTTTGTACATTGCTTGTATAGGCATAATATATCTACACACTTTGCCTGGGTATCTGAAATACTTTGCACAGTCATCATAATGTTCTATCGGTAGTGCACGTGTAGAGTTCGCTGGTGTCGTAGCTCAGCCTTCGTGTCTGTAATTAAGCACTGTTCTGACACAGTTTTCTGCGTTTCACACCAATGATACACCGGAATGGAGCTTCTTTGGAAACTGTCTTGTTCACAAATGATATGCTTACGCATGGCCGCTTAGTACTTAGGTCTTACGCATTACTGCTACGGACGAGGATGGTTCACTGTCTTGGTACATGATAAGCATATACTGATCGTATGTATAACTATTTCCTATATACATTATTCATAATCATTTACTAACTATCACTCTACATTTATATGTGGGGTTTCAGGTATTTCTACCCCAGATGGTCTACTAAGGGTATCAGCCAGAATGTTGTCCTTACCCTGATATCTTCTATACTAAATGTATAGTTTTTGTAAAAAGAGACACACCTGTATATCCGGTCATTTCCGATGACACACTACTCTGGATGACCGTGATGGGAGAATTGTCGGTCTTGACAATGAAGTGCACACACCGCCAGAATCGATGGAGCTTCTCACCGCATAGATAACGCTTAGGGCTTCCAAACTCTGATATAGAATATCTGGACTCGGCAGGTGTGATCTACGGCTCACGTAGCAAAATCGGATGGAAGATTGCCCTCATAAAAGTGGCCTAGGACTGCAGCGATGGAGATCCTGCTGGCATCTGTCCTAAGATAATAAACGAGCCTCGGGTTAGGCAAGCGAAGGATTGGTACATTACTAAAAGAATTTCATTTTGACAATGCAGAAATTAATAATGCATCTTTCACATCCAATTTTACAGATGCTTTTAAAACATTGGAAAATACACTTGTAATTCCGCTAAATTTGGAATAAATTTACTATAGTAGTTTACTAATCCAGAAGGCTTCTGACCTGTTTTTTCGTGGTCAGAATGGTCAGATTCATAATTTTTGTAATAATCCTATTGTCAGTCTTCAGTTGACCTTGAGAGATGACATGACCCAAAAATTCAATTTCTTTTAGGCCCAATTCAACTTTGGCTCGGTTTGACAGTGAGACGAAGAGTCGCAACCTGTCAAAGACATGTCTGAGTTTCAGTAAGTGTGTTGTCCAGTCTTCAGTATGGACACTTATATCATCTATATAGGTCACAGTATTCGTCACTCCATGTAATAGATCTCTAGTTAAGCGCACGAAAGTGGCCCGGAGCATTTCGAGTCCGAAAGGAAGAAATCGCCATTCGTAGAGTCCTAAAGTGTTGAAAACGCAGTAAGATGCATAGATTGAGCTGCATAGGGACCTGCCAATATCCCTTAGTGAGATCTAATTTTGAAAAGATTTTTGAAGTAGACATGTCCAAGATAAGATCTTCGCAGGAAGGAATAGGTTCTGCGTCGATCTTAGTGATGTTATTGAGTTTTCGATAGTCCACGCACAGACGAATTGTGGAATCCTTCTTCTTAACTAGGACGATTGGAAAAGAGTTACTCAGATGTCGACTTTTGGATAATCCCACTAGCTTCTAAATTAAGAATTTCTTATTTAGATTTTCCCTATAGCTGAGTGGGATAGAGTACGGCCTGCATTTAATCGGCTTAGAGTCCGAAAGAATAATGGAGTGTTCGATTCTGTCCGTCCTACCTGGGATGTCAGAGAATAGGTCTTTGTATTCAGTAACTAATTCCACTAATTGTCGTCGTTGAATGTCTGTTAGTCCCTGATCTATATGTATACTGTCCAATGTCGCAGTTTTGTCTACAATGGGAACGGGTAGTTCCATTCCGTCGTCGTCTACCTGATTAGTACGGTGGTGGTCCTAAGTGCGTATTCTGTTAACTCAATAGGTGCATTGTCCATTGTCGGAACTGCCAGTCTCGCTAACCTAGTGTAGTTGCGTTGTGTATGTCTGTCGTCTGATCACTAGGTGTTGGTGCACTCTGTTCGTCTGTCCATACATTCTGTCTCTTGTCTTGAAAAGTAAGGTTTCAACATGTTGACATGGAATATCTTTAAGTGTCCGTTTATCGATATTTCATAGTCAACATCTGAAATTCTACGTACCACCTTGAAATGGACCCTTGCCATGAAGTCAATAGTAAATTTCTTTTGTCTGGAAGTAGCAAGAGTATGTCTTGATCTGGTTCAAGTTCAATTGTTTCTTGCCCCTTTTGTTGGCATATTGGCGGTAGATTTGACACCCTTCCTCTCCAAAGCTGCCTTAGCTATAACACACGATTCATGATCTTGTCTCGTGTTTCTGTCACCATTTCATAAGGTGTTTTTAGGGGTATGAATTTCTATAGAATTCGTTATACCTTGGTGGTAAATGGTTAGGGGTCCACGTGGGTTAGCCCCGTAAAACTAATTCAAACGGTGAGAAACCCGTGCTTGATGGGAATCTCCCGATAGGCGAACAGCACTGTTGGTACAGTGTATCCCAATCAGCTGGGTTTTCTGCTGTTCCCTTAGCAGCATGTGCTTTAGGTCACCGTTAATTTTCTCAACTATTCCATTGCTGCGTCTGGATGGTATGCTGTAGTAAAATGTTGTTAATGCCTAACATTTTTGTAAGGGCTGCGTTGCAGCCGATATGAACTGAGTTCCACGATCGGATAAAATGGTCCGTGGGAATCCGAATCGTGAGAACAGGTGTAGAATACGTTATCAACGTCTTTGGAGGTGATGTATTTCAAAGCTACTGCCTCAACCCACCTTGTACAAAGGTCGACCATTGTCAATATGAAGCGATTTCCTTTGCTGGATACCTGGTTTAGGGGTCCAACAATATCTACCGCCACACTCTCAAATGGCCTAGAAGCCAGTGTAGAAGGTTGTACTTCAGCTGTAGGATGTTTACCCTTGCGTACTAATTGTTGACAGACATTACAAGAACGACAAAATAATTTTATATCATTGCAAAAACCTGGCCAATAGAAATGAGCCTGAATTCTGGCCCTGGTTTTATCATATGCAAGATGACCAGCAAACGGTGACTCATGTGCAATCTTTAGCACAGTTAGACGATGTTGTTCAGGTAACACCGTTTGCTGAATCTCATGGTTACCAGTAGTATAATATCTAGTTAAAATGCATTATTAAGTCTAAAACCCATGAGGCATTTTTGGTCACTTTGGCTTTATCTTTTAATAATTTCAAGTATGGAGACACAGTAGAATCAGCTTTCTGCTGTTCTATAAATTTCTGTCTGCTGGTGTCCGTCTGTGCCAGTTGGAGACAGCAACAGGAGTCTCTCATCTTGTAGTGTGTCTTGATGTTTCACACTGTCTGCTCTTGTTGTCGCATTACTGCATTCAATTTCTCCCATGCAACTATTTCATCACTAGTACATTGTTTCAGTTGGGTAAGCACCCCAAATTAAATCAGTACAAGGGTTGTCAAGTATTGCACAAGTAAAGGTACCCGAAAGAAAGGAGTATTAATGTGGGCTTTTGTCAAAGGGTAGATCTCAACGTTACCCGAAAAGGTTCGGCATTTCACAGTGTCACCTGTGTAATCACCCGGACTCACTAGTTCTTTTCGAAGACCAATAAGGGTGCTGCCACTATCAGCAAACATGGCATGGTACATTATTGACCATTGCATGTGGAACCACCAAATTGCATCTGGAGGCTAGTGCTTGCGTTGTACATTCTCAGATGAGAACGGTACTGTATGTCCACATTCTAGTTTTCCGTCTGAATGGAACTGTTGACATCGTCACAGCTGTCAAAGCTTAACATATCGTTTGCACCACACCATCTTCAGCTGGTGAAAGGCAGTCAACTCATCTTCATTTTCAACCTCACACTCAATCCTCACTACCACTATCTGAAGAGTGTCAATCAAAATAGCATTGTTAGCTTTCATCGTTGCGGCCAAGGCACTTATTAGAAGAATGGCATAGCAGGAACCAAAAAAAACATTGATTGCCCGCCTGTATGCCGATCGTTTATTTTGCTGCTTCTTTGATAACCTTTTCAAGATGCGCCGGATAGTTCGGCGATTTGTTCGCACATAGAATAAGTGTCATGCATCTGTGACAATAAATACATTTGACACTGTTCTGTCTTTCTTGTCATATTTCTGAAAGGTTTTCTGTTGCTCTGATAGTTTTGGGTTGGTCTTTCACAAAGGAAAACTATTTCAGAGTCACTGAGGTCTTAAAAATCTCTCTGTTAGAAGAAAAATATGCTGAGCCTTTTTTTCAAAACTGCTCGATGTTCTCAATGTCTGACGCTGCAAAAAATTTAGCAAAAGGAGAAGGTATAGTAGATATACCTTGTCCATAGCTATTAGGTTTTTTAATCTATCAAAGTCTTTACCTATGTTAGCTGCTTTAAGCACCCTGTTTGTTAACCTCTGCCATTTTGAAAAATAACCTTAAAAGGTTTCACTAGGCTTAGGTTTTAAATTTGAGAACTGAACCTGATACCCAGGGGCATCAAGTAAAAAGTGCTGCATAATCCTATCATGGGATGTATTGATAGCAAGATCTAAGCTCAATAGGGATAGATTCTATTACTTTAAGGGGCTCACCACTTAGATTCTTCATGTAAATAGGAGCCCACATATCTAAAGGAACTTGGTGATATTTAAATTGATACTCTACATTCTCTGTCCAGGCTGATATGGAATCATCTTTACAGTATGGTTTGATAATATTTTTGTATTTGTTGAACTTATTTTCTTCTTGTTGACTTCTTAATTTAGTGGCAGAGATCTCTGCGTGTGAGTCTACATCCATACCTTTCATCTTTAATTGTGTCTCTGATTCTACTTGTATTTGTTTTTCCTTTAGCTCTAATTCTCTTTGTTTTAATTCTTTCTCCTGATCTAATTGCTTTTGCTTTAATTCTAGTTCTTTCTGTTTATTTTCCTTATCCTGTTCTAACTGTTGTTGCTTAATCTGCTTATCATGTTCTAATTGCTGTTGTTTAATTTGTTTATCATGTTCTAACTGTTGTTGTGCAACTGTCTTATCATGTTCTAACTGTTGTTGTTTAACTGTCTTATCATGTTCTAAATGTTGTTGTTTAACTGTCTTATCATGTTCTAACTGTTGTTGTTTAATTTCTAATTCTTTTTGCTTAATCTGTTTGTCATCTTCTAGCTGTTTCTGTTTTGTTATCTCAGCTAGTTGAGCAATCTCTTTTTGATGCTGTCTTTCTTGTTCTCTTTCTCGTGCGCGTTCGTCTCTCTCCGCGTTCTCTTTTCGTATGCGTTCAGCTGTCTCAGCATCTTTTGCTTCCTTTAAACTTCCTATCAGCATATTCTTCTAGCTCTTTACCTGTGTATTGCATTTCTTTGCCTACTTTTACAAAATCAGCTAACGTAGCCATGATGTTGACTAATTAGCTTGCGTTGACCTACACTGCTTTATTTATCTACAATGTTATCTATTTGTTCGTCGTTAAGGAATATTAATTTTATTTCCAGTTTATGTGTTGCACAAAATTCTATGTTGGAATATCAGAGCACAAAAAATATGATAGTGTTTCACAAGCTGAAAAAGAGATGCACTATTAATCACAATGCATGCCAAAAATATAGGTATACTCAACTTAATGTTCCCGAGAATCAGGGAACGTAAGCTCCGTTGACACCGGTCACCTTGTTTGGTACCTTCGGGAGGAGACACGTTTCGTAAGTAGGACACATATATTTGGCACACCGGCGTAGTACTCAGCTGTTGCTCGCCTCTGATATGCAGGGCCGTAGTAAACACGTCTACTGCACGATATGATTTACTCGACAACTAAGGACAATGACTTAGACAATGACAGACTCACGAACAACTAGAATATGTATTAATTAAATTTAATGTCAATGTCCTGTCTTTGTTCTAACAGTAATTGCCTTTCGTTACTAACCTAGTTAATTTCTGTAAGCGTTGTGCAGCCAAGTCATCTGCTTGGCAAAAAATAGTTCATTCGTGACGGTAAACAAAGAGAAAGTAGAACCAAAAATATGAATAACTGTTTTTAAATGAATAAAAATAACATAATAATGTTTAAATAAATAAATATATTCATTTAGTACTTCAAATAAATAAATAATAAACGATATAAAGCACAGATTCAAGCGGGCAGCCGTTAAACGATCTTGTACACACTCGATTGCTTTATGCTAATGACGCAGACCAACTGTTTGCCAATCACTCCACGTCACAGCGTTATTTACAGCACAGTGCTATTTTTAGTTTCCAAAAATCGATATTGTCGGCTGGTGATGTATCGCTCCGCCCTGAATCATGTTTGGTGCTTATTCAAGAATAAATTGGTAAATACATAAATAAATATAAGAAAACAAGATTATTAATACTTACAGCTTTGCAGAATACATGATTTCACTAAATAAACACAATTAAACACTATATTTCGTCACGATAGGCATATTTCTAGCCCGCAAATTGCACTCGTTTGCACAAATTACCGTCACTACAAAAATTAAACCCTAGTCCAGAGCCCGTGGATGAGTGGATTAGCTTGAACTTACGTTCAAGCTTCACTTCTGACACCACAATTACCCTTGCCTGTCAACAACTCAACTGACAGGCATCATCGGGTACTTCTGGCACACCATACAAGAAAACTTGCAAGTCGTGTGCGAGGAAATTAAATGGTACATTTATTGCCGTTGGCTCGCTACAAGCAGTGAACAGTCGCTATTGAAACACACAACATACAGCCACAGTATTATCTATCACGAGCTGTTACCCCTATGCTAACTTTCTACACAAATAAACACAAATACCCCTATCGCTACTCTAACGAGGTGAACACTACAAGTCCGTCCGGCCGTCTGCCAATCTTTCCTTCCTTCCTCACACACCACGGGGATTGACCTTCACCTTGGTGCGTGTTGCCTCACATGGCACGCTGATGGCAGACGTGGTACGTTGAGTGTATACTCAACTTCTCTGTGGCTACCACGAGGCGTGATGTTATCGTGATTAGAGTGCTAACTCTCTGAACACCGCCTGCGTGTCTCATGAGGGAATGGTCACCCAACTCTTATTACCTCATCTCCCATGCCCTTCCCTCGGGCACCGTATCCCCTCCTGGTCTCTTCAAGATTGACTGCTCTTCCTGGCGAAGGGGATGCGGTCGAGTCTTTGACACAGTTAAATAATTTTATAAATTGAGAAGATAGAGAAATCATAATTGGGAGCCATGCCATCAATAACATCAAATATACGGATCAAACAGTATTGAGTGCAGACAATGAACCTAACATCTGCAACATTTGGTAGATACAGTTATCGAACACAGTAACAGCTAGGGTTATAATTAAATTTTAGGAAAACGCACATTATGGTCATCAATGGGAAGACAGGAATTCCAGAATATAATATACTTGAAAAAGTGAATATTCTTAAACAAGAGAAACAAGAGAGTTATCTCGGAACAGTCATAACATCTGATTAGAGGTACATAGAATTGATTAGAAACAGAATAGTTTTGGCAAAAGTGGCCTTTTTGCAAAAACATGCTGACCAAATCAAAGAAGTCAATTGCATCGAGAAAAATAGTCTAGAAGTGCTACATAAAACATGTACTTTTGTATGGGTGTGAGACGTGGACAATGAGCAGACAATCTGAAAACCATCTTATGGCAATGGAAATGCGGTTTTTGAGGTAAATGCAAACCATACCATCTATGTATAGATAACCCAATTAGCAAGTCCTACACGGTGCAGATGAGAGCCTTAGGCTGACGGGAGAGATTAGGCGTTGACAGTCACAGTTGTTTTGTGGGTATGTTATGAGAAGAAATGAACTGGAGAACTTGGTGACAACTGGCAAGATTGAGAGGAAAGAACAAGGGGGAGGCAGAGGCGTAAATATATGGATGGTTTGGCCACATGACATGGTCGAGTCGGGAACACAGAGCTGATCGTGTAAGATGGCGAAACATATCCATCCAAGCTTATCGGTATGCCAGTAGAAATGTAGATCAAGAAGTGTGCATTAGTACAAGTGTATATGTAAATATAGGACAATAACTACGAGCAGTAAATTAATAACTTGTGATACAGACCATACAATGAGTACGTGTAGATCAGTAATTCCTGATCTGTAACAGTAGATACAATACGGGATATGAGCTATATCTGTAGGAATATGAAATGGAAACAAATAGGTATTTTAAATTCCTGCGAGAAAAAAACGAACTAAACATTAACAAACGTTGCACATACCTTACAAGGAGATCCACGTGTCGCGAAATACAGGTGAAAAATCCGAAATCAGAAGCACTCAATAATATAATAAAAATGAATAATAAAATAAGATAAAATACACACGAACGCATACAATAGACACACAGACGTTTCGATTCTAAGAATCTTTGTCAATGACAACACAGATAAACAACGACAGAAACACAAGCACACGACCTATCACTTATGATGCACAACCTGATATTTACATGTGGGGCAGGAAATGTGACTGGCCAGCTGCGAAAACGCGTGGCGCAGAATTGAAAATGGGTTGCCAAAAAGGATTTGAGTAGCCAAAAATATGTGAACAGTCTGCTATGAAAACATAGAAATGTGGGGACAATTAAGTCTAGATATCGCGGGGGGGGGGGGGGGGGGGGGGGAAGAACAGCACGGTAATAGGTAGTGTAAACAATTGGGGAAGATGCCACAGTTATACTGTAGCGTCCACGACAGTATTCATTCCTGCCGGGTGGATGCATCCCAGATTGTTGATTAGCTGGCATTCAATTCTAAGTCTGACACAGCTATTTGAGAAGCAGGGTTTTAATGTGGTGACACATGCATCGTCGGCTCCATTGTGGTTGGAAGAATTGAAATGGTTGGGGACAGGTTTGTCAGCGCCCTGATTGATGTCTCTGAGGTGTTCTCTAAAACGATCCGCAAGACGTCTGCCCGTTTGGCCAATGTATTTCATGTCACATCGTTTGCAGATGATAACATAAATCAGATTGCGGGATGTGCAGGTGAAACAATCTTTCAAGGTGAAGGTGCCTCGGGGAAATGTAATTTCTGGTGTCTGAACAACGTATGGGCATGTCAGACAGTTCCTACGATGGCATTCAAAGGTGCCCACGGATGAGGTAACCGTGGGGAGGCGACTGTGCACAAGGTGGTCTCTGAGGCTCTGGTTACGGCGGAAAATTACCCTGGGGCCATTTGAGAATACCTCACGAGTGGTAGGATCCGATTCCAAGATGGACCAGTGTCTCAGGAAAATGTGCTTGATGGCATAGGCATGTGGATGGAAGGTGAGGATAAGCTTGGGTTCATTGTTCTGAGGTCGCGTATGCTTGGTGAGGGACATTTCCCGCGAGACCTGGGTTATGCGACAGAGAGCTGTCGACAAGACGTCCTCTTGGTAGGACCGTCTGCGGAAAAAGTCCAGCATTTCGTGGGCTCTCTCGAGGAAGTCATTATCATCCTGACAGATGCGACGAAGGCGGAGTAGCTGGGAATATGGGATGGAATCTTTGCAGCTTTTGGGGTGGGATGAGCTGTACAGGAGGAAACCGTGAGCATCAGTAAGTTTATAGTACACGGAGGTCGTGAGGCCTGTAGGGTTTAACTTGATGGTGGTGTCAAGGAAATTGACAGAGGTGGTGGAAATTTCTGAGGTGAATTGGATCGATGGATGGAAGTTCTTGACATAATTAATGAACCAGTTCAGTTCCGCCTCTGGCATGTCAGTGAGACCTATGCCGTCATCGATGTAGCGTCGGTAAAAAGAAGGGAGAAGACCATCATAGCTGAGTTCTATCTGGTGTTCCAGATATCCCATAAATACACATGCGTAGCTGGGTCCCATTTTAGTGCCCATGGCGACACCGCTGATTTGTTCAAAGTAGTGGCCATTGAACTCAAAGGAATTGTTGGTGAGGACCAATTCAGCGAGTCTCACAAGTGTGCGTGTAGGGATGGCTTGATCTGTGCGTTGATCCAGAAAGAAACTGTAGCGCCCTGAGGCCATCAGCGTGAGGAATGGAGGTATAGAGGGAACATACATCTATTAGGAATAGTCTGTATGTGTTCCCAGGAGTCAGTTGGAGAGAGTTGAGTGAAAGTAACGCATGCGTTGTATCCTTGATGTATGACGGGAGATTCGCAACTAGAGGTTGGAAAATCCTGCCAAGAAACGCTGAGATCAGTTCAGTCGGGCACGAGCAGGCAGAAACTATCGGACGTCCAGGATTTTTAAGTTTATGTATTTTGGGCAGCATGTAGAGGGTGGGTTTGCCCAAGTCGGAGTCATGGATGTGAAGTGAAGTGGCACTGGGTGGTAAGGCATCCTCACGTATGAGCTGTTTGATGGTGTTTTGAATCTTCCGGTTGTAGGAGAGAGTGGGGTCTTCGGTGCAGGGTGAATAATTGTCAGGTTTATTAAGTTGAGACATGACTTCCTCGACATATAGATCTTTTTGTCAAACAACTACCGCACCCCCTTTATCCGCCGGTTTGATGACTATGTCCTGTCTGCGCTGTAGTTGAGACAGGGCACGCCATACGGAAGGGGATAGGTTGGAGCGTTTCAAGCGAGGGAAAGAAAGTTGCTTGATCTCATGGAGTGTGTTGGCTATGTAGAGGTCAAGCGCGTTGGAAACTCCGGGGGGTGGGGTCCATGTGGAACGGGATTTGGTTGAAGATGGAAAAATGTCTGGAAGCTGTGGGGTGGGACTGAGGACAGGCTTGTCTTTGTGGTGGTACTTGAGGCGGAGTCGTCTGTGGAAGTTGGATTCGTCTTCCAAAATGGCGCGACTGTCCATGCGGGGGCGTAGAGGGACAAAACTGAGACCTTTCCCTAACACAGCATGTTCTTCAGGAGACAGTGGTAGGTCAGGCGGTATGCATACCACTTTGGTGTGGTTGATAGGTGTCGAAGTGGGGGAAGGGACATGGGGACGTAGATGGCTAATTTTGTCTTTCTTGCGTGAAGATAGACATTTATATAGTTCTCTATTATAATGTTGAATGATGGAGGTGATCAAATGGAAAGCAAGCTGGTTGTTGAGCGTCAGTAGATGCAGAGTCTGGTACAGGTTGTGCTTGGTGTCCTTGAGTTCGGAGATATTTCGTTGATGCACAGTTACTGCCAGCTTCATTTACTTGACAGACTGCTCCTGTGCCAGGCGATTGAAGAGTCGTGTCTCAGCAGGAACCAGTTTGCCTAACGAGAGATGAATGTTGCTCGTTGTCACAATCTGTTGCAACAGCTAGAATTGGCTGTTTCTAGGGTCTGTCATTTTGATAGATTTCATTGTGTACGGCAGGACGGATCAGCCTTAGAAATAAAAGATCACTGCCATGAGTCTGGTTAAGTAAAGACTGGTTAAGTAGATTACGGTAGAACAACGGTAGGATGAATTGTCATGGGGTGTCAGAGCAAAGAAATACACCGGGAAACGGTTATTCGTAAGGGCCAGTAGAAGTGCGAGGATTAGGCCACGTGATCGGAAAGGTCGAGAAAGGCGGGAGTTGAGAAGGCAGTCGGCCGGAAAAACACAGCCATGTTCACATCACAGAAATCGAGAGACCAGGTTATATTCGGAAGAGGTGGACAGAGAGCCCAACTATGAATGTTAAATCAACGCCTGCACTGCAGGAGACAGAGTGACATAGTTACTGAGATCATGTGTACCACAAGCAGGATGGTCTGGTGAATACGCCAAGTCGTTTATCACGCTACTGCAGAGATAGTGAGGCTAGCCGTGTCGCTGAGTAGCTGAGGCCAGAAATGACCCAGTACGGCGAGGTGTAAGTAAGAACATTGTTAGCTATAGAGTGATATAAACTTATTAATGAATAAACAACGTGACTAATTCAGTATGCTTTGAAACGCTGCAGTTCTGTGTGTTACTGGACGTGTTCATGCTTAAGTTGTCAGTGTGCCTGCAACATAACCCCTAGTAACACTCTGGCAATTATGGAGGACGTCACGGAGACTGAATCCAGGGAATGGAGGACGATACAAAAGTGAGCGATTCACACGGAAAAATTAATCTGCTTGGAAAGTTCTAGTAACAGATCGAAGTTAAGAACAAATATTAGAACACGACTAGTGAAAAGCCGGCAACAGTAGGAAGCTACAAAGATACCATTGTATTAATTGTGAACTATAATATGATTTGTGATAGCAAAGATCGGTGTGGAATATGGAATAGGTGCAACAATGAGCGATGCTCAATAAGGTCGTAGAAAGAGTTATGAGTAAAAGCCAGAATAGAAGCTTACGAATTATGAATCATGGCTAGTGGTAGAGCATTGGACGGTTGAACATAGCAACACAATTTGCAAGAAATTGACTCGCAGTGAGCGATATTCAGCAACTCAGGAAAGTGATCGCTAGTATCAAATAACATTGAAAGGTGAAGTGTGAAATGTGATTAAAACCAAAGAACATGAGTAGTCAAATAAGAAGCAGTGATTAATATCAAATAACATAGAAAATGAAGGGTGAAAAGCAAAAGTAATAATGTGTGCCGACTTGATTCAGGTGAGGGTTTCAAAGTGAGTTTGAACAATAAGACTATCACAACGATATGAGGGTGCTCGAGAAGGTGTTGTTTAACAACAGGAGTGAAAACATTGTGTGGATACTGCAGACGTTATCTGGCTCTCGTTAAGAACAGTGCCGACAGTGAAAATAAACATGGATTATGGAAAGTGAACACTGTCAAAATGAGTATCAGCAAAGCAAACAATCATGACTATCAACCACAGCAGTGGAACCCACGTAGAGTATTAACAGTAATGTTGGTGGCTAATTGAGGAGGGTGTCTATAAAGCACAATATTTCAAGTTCTTCAACATTTCAAAATAAGGGCGCGCAGCCACATAAATAACATTAATAGGCTGTCTACATGGGCTCCAGTCACTATAGTGCTTTCAAGAACTAATCGCGTTATCAACATTGAGTTTTCGTTCCAGATTTATCCACATGGCTATGCAGCGGTATCATAGGGGCTCTCTACACCACGTTTGGGGACCCACCAGTTCACCTGACGACCCAGTTGATCACGTCCATGCCAGTTGAACCGAGTTGGAGCTAGGCAGATCCTTACCAAGTCCTGAAACAAGCGGAGCTGGAGCCGAGCAGTTGGACAAGTCACCAGGGACACCGGCGCTAGAGATACAAGGTCAAGTTTTCTTATTGATTACTGTGTATATTCTGCTTAGTGGTCCAGGGTCATTGGACACATTTCATGACTATATATATTTGTACCATCATTATTAGGGTTGCTCACTCCACATATTCATTTAGTTAAACGGTTGATAAGTGCCGTTGGTTGTCCAGCAAAGGTATTATTGGTTTGAACAGTGTTACAGCAGGGTCAACACTTTGTTGATGTTATCATAACAAGGCAAGCAGCAAGACTTGAGTGGTCTGCGTGTACAGATAGTAATAGGTATACCACTCACAAGTTACATCATATAACTATGCCTACATGGTCGGACTTCATAGATTTAGGTGTGAGGTGTGGGTTGACAGTGACAGAGCTTAAGACAGAACTTCAGAAACGGAATGATAACCAAGGTAAAGACCAACAGAATAGACCCAAGAGTGAAGATCACCGAACAGATTTCATAGCTGTAGGTGGGAGATGTGGGTTGACAGTGAAAGAGCTTAGGACAGAACTTCAGAAACGTAAGGAGAACCAAGGTAAAGACCAGCAGAATAGACCCAAGAGTAGAGATCACCGAACTACTCAATATAGACCGGCTCTACAGAGACCAGCTAAGGTAACTCGATCAGAGCCAGTAGTGAATGTGCATATTGTGGTCAACAACAGAGTCTCTAAAATAGGCGACATAAACCAAGACACCGAAAGAAACCGTTTTCCAATAGAGCAATACCAGCTACATGGTCGAAAAT
>JACEFZ010015219.1:0-15357 GCA_014155875.1 Cepaea nemoralis
AAAATAATTGAAAAGGAAGCGGAAGTACATAACTAATGTGTTCACACGTTGTAGTAATACACACTGTTCTTTTAAGTACACGTTAGGATTACACTGTTCCGGATGCTTTGGATTACTCTGCTGTCGTCTATCTAACACAGTATGTTATGAAGATAAAATGTTCGAACAATTTACTGCGCTTATCTCACTAGTATATATAAGCGCTGGTACTACTGGATGTTACCGAAAGCTGGAATACGGTAAGTCTATACAGATATGTAGTCCTGTTCTTTTAACACTGTTCGTGAGAATGATAATACCGGTTTAAAATCACTGTCCTTTCACCTTCTGGTCGTTCATTTATTAGGCACATTCACTAGTTAAAAATGTCTTGCGAATAAATCAAAGGACTTCGTCCATATCACAGGAAGTAACTTTTCACAGCGTTATTTGTATAACTGAATATTGTTTGCTGGAATGTGATACTTGTCTGAGCGCCGTAGGTAACAGCATTAGTCATTGTGTTCAGGCGTCGCTAAACTGTCGCTGGACGTATCGAGAGGACTTCTTGAGAGTAGGTCTGCAATGGTATTATCTGTCCCGCTGATGTGTCGTATTTCGAAGCTGTAGTTCTGTAGTAGTAAAGCCCATCTGGCGATTCTGTGGTTTGTCGGTGTTCCTTTTGTTATGACGGTTAATGGGTTGTTATCTGTCTCAACGATGAATTGTTTACCTAGCAAATACTTAGATAATTTAGAAATAGAATAAATTAATGCGAGGCCTTCCAACTCTGGTGTAGACTATCTGCGTTCTCTTGGTGACAACTTGCGGCTCACATAATACACTGGATGTAAAATGTCATCATAGGCGTGTAACAAAACTGCCGCTATACCTATCGTGCTCGCGTCAGTCCTCAATCTGAAAGGAATGTCCAGATTTGGCAACTTTAATATGGGATTGGAAGAAACATATGACAATACTTTTGTAAAGGCAGGTCTCAGGCCCTCTCTGTCTACGATTTTATTAGGTTTTTTTGTTTTTTGTTAACAGATTTGTAAAAATTTCTGTCAAACTAGAGAAGTTAGGTATGAATCTTTCTGTAATAATTCAACAATCCTAACATCCTTCTTACTTTTTTCTTACTTTTTAAGTCGTAGGAAGTGATAATTTTAGAATTCTAGAAACAATATTGTCATAAGTGGTAATATATCCATCACAAATTTTGTCGCCTAGAAAAGTAATTTCACTGATAGGCAATTTCTACATTTGCTGGCTTTACTGTCAGGCAATGTTGCCTGATGCGTTCAAAAGTTTGTCGTAGCGTCGCTAGGTGTTCTGTTATTGTCCTTGTGTGTACACATTTGTCGTCCATATATCTAGGATATTGGGTATGTCTGCAAGTAACAGTCTTGTCATTCTTACAAATGTCGCTGTGGCATTGACTAGTCCAGATTGAACTTTACACCATTCGTATAGTCCCCAAGGTGTTGCAAATGCTGTCAAGTGGATAGCGTCCTCAGGCATAGGTATTTGCCAGTATCCCTTTGTCATGTCGAGTTTCGTGAAGTATTTAGCATCTGTCATTTCTGTCAATATGTCCTCACAGTTAGACATTGGTTCTGAATCTAATTGCGTTATTGCGTTGAGTTTCTGATAATCAACGCATAGGCGTATTGAATCGTCCTTTTTTTTTTATAACAGTCACAATAGGAGAACAATATTGTGATTGTGATCTCCTAATAATTTGGTTTTTCTTAAGGTCTAAGGTTTCTTGGTGTAATTTGTCTTTGTAATGTATTGGTATTGAATGAGGTCTGCACTTTATTGGTACTTGAGTTGTCAGTATGATCCGGTGTTCTACTAGATCTGTCTGTCCTGAATGGTTGGAGAAAATGGTTCTATAGTCTTGTAACAGTTGCATGCAGTTGTCTGTCTCAGTCTGAGAGAGATTGGGAGATAGTTTAATGTCTTGCAGTGTGTCTGTCGTATTGAGTGATGGGACTGATATTTCGTCTGTATCTTCTAAGTCTGTGTGGTCTACTACGATTGTGTCTGCTGCTGTCTTGTCTTGGTCTTCGTCTCTGTTATAGTAGGGTTTCAACATGTTAATGTGGAATATTTTGTTTTTGTTATTTATTGCAACTTCGTAGTCTACTGTTGAAATTTGTCTTAGTATTTTAAAAGGTCCTTGCCAAGAGTCTGCTAGGAGATTTTTGTTGCTGGGTAAGAGAAGTAGCACGTCCTGTCCTGGTGTCAACGTTAGTATTCTGTTCTTTTTGTTGGCATACTCTCTGTAGATTGCACCAGATTGTCTTAGTGATTCTTTGGATAATATGCATGATTTCATGATTCTGTCACGTAATGTTGTAACATGCTGGTATGGTGACTGTCAGAGCCTAGCTACGCAGCAACATCGTTACGGCACCCGGCGGACAAGAGTTGTCGGCTGGCGAGATTGGTACCTGACACGCGACTAGCGGTCAGGCGGTCAGGTTGACGACAGACGCACGCAAAGCCACGTGACCCCACCAGAGGCAGTGGGCCGTGTGCGTGATAGCTTAGACCAAGCTGGGACAGGACTCTGAACGGACGTGTGTGACGAGAGCAAGGCGTTTGTGTGAATCTCCGTGGTTGTAAGCTGAACGACTGATATCTTGAGCGCCAGACCTATGAGCTGTAATGTGGTTGTGAGTTATATGTTGTACATTGCTGTAATTATCGTTATGTATTAATGTGGCAATAAATCCATAGAACTTGTGTTGCTGTGTCTTACGTCGAATCACGTTGTACTTGTATTGTCTCACATGTGTTAGCCAACGAGCCTAATAGAAGATCCTGACATGTGTGGACGTGGGTTGCTCGTCTTTATTTAAGAACCTAATATATTTAGACGTGTGTTGTTCGTCTTTGTGATTTAAAACTATAATTCTTGTACTTGTAAAATTTGTCAAGGTTATAGTGATGTACATGTGATCGGAAAAGTCTCAGTGTGATCCATTATTACATTGTCTAAATATGTTTAAGATCATTAGTAAATGTACAGTACATATTGTTTGATCCTGTAAACGTGTTAAACAGTTGTGATTTGTGAAAATTGTCATCGTTTGACCTTGTCAACATTGTGATTTTGCCGCCATTTTGACCTTGTCGCCATCTTGTAAACTTGATGTCTTTGTCCTTACTGAATGTCATCTTGATGTAAGTGATGTGTCATCAATGTTATTGAGTGTTCATATACAGATAGATTGTCTTTGTGTATTGAGTTTGTGGAACGCAAAAAGTTTTGGAAAGAGTGTGACTTCTGTTGAAAGAAACACCGTTGACGACAAATTTACGACATACAATTATACTCAACGCCATCCAAACCAAATCAACACTTAGTGACTTACAGGCACACACCAATAAACACACGCTAACTTATTTCTCTCCAAAAACAAAGCAGGTTTTTGCGTACCATCCATAACCCTGCCGTAGAGGTCATTAGTGGTTCCAAAGTACGACCCTACAGTTTACCTAGCCCGGTTGCCCAACCTTTCGTCATCATATCCAAGGGCACTTGAGTATATTTTTCTTTACTTTAACTTTACGTATGCATTAGTAGGCACGCATCGTATAGTCAAATCAAGTGGAAGTTGTTTTTCTACTAACCAATTATAATATATTTTGTGTGGTTGATTCTCATTGACATATTTTCTCCATCATGTCGTCATTATTTGATTTCATTGATATGGGGTTAAAATTAAAGTTAGAAGGTGATGAATTAACACAATGGAGTGAGAAGAAATACGCTGAGTACTGTGAACGCGAAGATAGAGCAGCAGAAAGAGCTCTAAAACAAGCAGAAATAACTGCCAAGCAAGTAGAGGCAGAAACAGCATTAAAGCAAGCTGAGATAGACAGTGAACTTAAGAAAGCAGAAATAGCAGCTCAGAGTAAGAGGGAAGAACTAGAATTACAGTTGAAAATGAAACAACTGGACACTGAGACTGCAATGAATAAAGAGTCAAAGAAATCTGAAAGACTGGAAAAAGAAAACCAGTATAAAAAGTATCAAGGTATCGTTCGTAACTATACCTCGGGTGACTGCATAGCAGCCTTTACCCAAAATTTTGAGACTTTAATGGAACATTACCAAGTTCCACTTTCGGAATGGAATATTTTATATATGAGGAGTCTATCTGGGGAACCTCTGAAAGTCATTGAAACCATCCCCAAAGACCTCAGAAAAGAGTACCATTACATTAAATCTAAAATAATGGCACATTTCATGTTAGATGAAGCAGGGTACAGAGAACAATTCAGTAAACTGAGTCCAAAATCAACTCAAACGTTCTCTGACTACCTCTGTTTAGTCCGAGACATTTTCAGCAAATGGACTTCATCAGCCAAAATTAACAAAAATTATGATAAATTAGAAGATCTCATTATTCGAGATAAAGTTATTTCTTCTGTCCCATCATCTTTTTCTAAGTTCTTGCAGGAGAATGAATGCACAAGTGTGGAAGAAATGGAAAGACGTGGGTCGGCCTATTATACGGCAAATAAACAGTGTTTTGCCACTGAAGCTACTGACAGTAACTGGGTAGCAGCAGCCAACTATGAGAACAACTATAGTAGGCAAAAACCACACAGGCCTACCTCTGATAGAGTTAGACAATGCACTCACTGTAAATTGTCTCACCATTTGAACGAGATGTGCGATAAAAACCCAGGGTACCTAACATACTTGCAAAATATGGTAAACAGACAAGACGTAGAACGTAGATCGTTCAAAAGTGCACGTAAATGTTTTCTCTGCAAGGCTTACGGTCACTATCGTATGGATTGTAGAGGCAGGCATATGACCAACAAAGCCAATGCCGCCTTGTTCGATAGCTCAGCGTCAGAAGACGAAAATCCAGAAAAACATCCTGTACATGCAGCACAGGCTTGTGATGTATTTAGTGCCAACAAATGCACTGTCTGTAATACCTTCAATGAAAATGGTACCTTAACATGCGGGCACGCCGTCCCTATTGCCAATGAGGAAGCTAACTTGGCAATAGACTCAAAATGCAGTTCAGCAAAGAACGTAAGAAAAGTGAACATCACAGACATGAAGACAACACCAGACTTTGTACCATATTGTAATAATGTTGTTAACATCACTCAACCTCATTCTTTATATAAAGAGGTCAATGCTCAACAAGAAAGTGAGGAATTGAACAAAACCTCAAAACTGTCATTAGGAAAATTAACATTCCATAAAGGTTACATCAATGACACAGTATGCACATGTGTACGCGACACAGGGTCTTGTCTTATCGGTCTTCGAAAGACCTTAGCTGATCCTAAAGACTACCTAGATGAGTACATCTATTGCAAAACTGTTTCAGGGACAGTAGAGAAATATCCCATGGCATGGGCCAATATAAAATCACCTTTCCTATCAGGCAGAGTAACTTGTGCTTTATTAGACAATCCATGTTGTGATTTATTAATTGGAAATGTATTGAATGTGACAGATTACATAGAGTCCAAACCTCACACAAGGCAAAAAGTTAACACCACAACAAATACTGCCTTAACTACCCCACTCATCATACAACAACATGATGAACAGACCAAGGTAACACACCATACCAACTTCATTACCATCCCAGAACAAGAAGAGACAGAAACTGGTGTGTATCAGCACAAAGAAAAAGGTGCAGAAAACAAACAGTTCACAACACCGAGGAAAGATCACAAATCATCATGGCAGATACTATACCTACTATACTCTCTGTTAACTACACACATAACCAAGTGCACACAGTGGATAGTTATTCTTGCACTACTGATTGTAAATACAAAACAAATGTCTTCACAAACAGTTATATTTCCACATCATCATGACACAACACAGATGATATTACTCATGACAAACCAACAGACTTTGTTACTTATGTCATTACTGTTGAACCAAATTTTGTTACTGCCACTCATAAGCTCTATGTTAAATCAACTCATACAAATACCTATGCTGAACAATGTAAAGCATCAGTCGGTGGAATTACTGACAAAAATCAGCAACAAATTACCCTACATATTGTGGAAAATATACACAAATTGCAAAAGATCATACAAACATGCACGATTACATTTCACAACGATACATGGTGTATTATTATTGTTTGAACTATTGAATGTATACACACATGTACGAGTGCAGGTTTGGAGATAGCACTCAAAATGATCTCAACATAAAATTTGAAAATCCTTTTGGAAGATTTTAACCGTAACCCACTTTATATCCTTAGATCCAGTAACTCCAGACTTGCCTTATCTGCCATACGACTCCTCCTATCTGACATTCCTAATATCATTCACTATGCTGATGACATCTGTGTCCATACAGAGACAACGACGGAACTATAACATTGACACCTAGACAGGACGTTCTACTACTACTACCTTGTATCAGACAGCACTGACTAACAGTGAAGCCTTCAAAGGTGAGCATGGCTTACCAAGAAATATCATTTTGAGGTACAGAATATCCAATGGCTTTGTCATGACAGACAACACAATTGTCTCCAAAATTCTAAAACTGTCACTTCCAACAAATAAGAAACAAGTCCGCAGTTTGTTGGGACTTATTAATTATTACAGAAACTTTATTCCTGATTTTTCAGAACTGACTGAGGTTTTTTCTAAACTTACTAACCAAGAATAAACCCGAAAAAGTTGTAAACGATGAATGCCTACGAAATGCATTTGATAAAGTTTTGGCACACTTTTCTGATAAGAATTCACCTAATCTCATCCTTAAATTGCCCAACATTCGTTTACCTTTCAGATTGAGAACAGATGCTAGCTCCATTGCGATCGGTGCAGTCCTAGTGCAGGAATACAACGACATCCTGCATCCCGTTTGTTTTCTATCAAGAAAACTAAGGCCCCGAGAGCGGGCATGGTCCATTCCGCAATTAGAAGTATTGGCCTTAGTAGAAAGTGTGACGAAGCTGTCCAAATATCTTCTAGGACGTCACTTTATCATCGAAACTGACAACAGTCCATTACGGTATATAAATTCCGCAGTACCATCAAATAACATGATTGCTCGCTGGTCCTTGAAGCTTCAGAATTTCAGTTTTGAAGTTCGCCATATTCCCGGCAGAATGAATACAATCGCCGACCTTTTGTCCCGTTGTCCGACAGACCCAGTAAGCAATGTCTGAGGGCACTGTGTAATATTACACTCAGCCCAACACAGCCACCAATGAGTGAATTTTTTCCATTCACCTACTGTGTAAGGTCTATAATTAAAATTGTGATACGGTTTAGAAACCGACATGTTTAATATACTTATTTTAATCAAGTCATGTAATGAGTGTAGTATAATTGTGTAGTGTGTGTTAGGATGAGAACAATATTAATTGTATATATACACCAACAACAATGTCACAGACGCTTAACCACTTACCAGAAGCGAACTTTACCATTGTGACATTTGTGAGTGATTTTCTTCACCGTGATATTTTAACATGTGCAAATGTGGACCGAACATTGACTCCTAAACCACCTCTGCAGCGAATTTAATCCAAATTGTTCGACGTTTGAACATCAGAAATAAGAACAGTCGATCTTTATCCAGAAGTTGTGAACACATCGGAAATAAGAACATTCCATCATAATCCGTTGTGATACTATAACATCAGACACGAACTGTGAGAACATTTTACTATCCGTTCCGAAATAAAACCGGATCATTTGTGTTCAGACAGTGTAACATCAACCAAATTTTGCGTTTCGTATATATTTCCGGTGTAATTTAAAAAGTCTACCAAATTAGCAGACGACATACAAAATTTCAAAAATTTATGACACTTGTGAAATCCTTTTGAATCTATAAAATATAATATACCAATTGGGTACTTATTTATTTTGATTAGTGTAATCTTAGAATCATATCTTGATTAATGTATTCATATTACCGACTTTTTCTCGTTAATATGAAGAAACGTCAAGCAATGACGCTAAGAAATTAAATAATTATTGTAATATATGGAATTTCTTAAATGTCAAAATTACTTCCCTTGCATTTGTGAATTACATCAAGGGCCATAATTTGAAACATATTCATTAATGTATATTGTATAGATAGACATTTTGTTGCTCAAATGGTTAGCACAGCAGGTAGGCGTCCACCAAGCATGTCATAGAGCTGCCAACATTGCAAACCAACATAAGAACTCCTGACCAAATGAGGGCAGAGTTTAAGTGTTTAATACGACGAATACAAAGCCGTATTTCAGTCTGGCTAGATGGTTGTTGCAAAACAATCATATTATTACGTTTTTTTCAAATAGCTGCGAGGTAGATGCGTGAAGCTGGTGCTACTGATCTGACTGGGTATTATTGCAATGAAGGTAACCAGGCATCAGGGGGATGAAACCTGAATTGTGTTAAAAGTTGTACTTCATTTGTCATTTCAATGCAACTTACATTTTTTTTTGCATATATTTCTATGCCTTATATGTATTTTCATGCATAACACTGGGAAAAAGTAGTCTCTGACATGAAATTAACACTACCCCAGTATATACATACATCATGAATGAAAGATGGCATCTTTCATTGAGGTACCCGGGGAGAATGTCAGAGCCTAGCTACGCAGCAACATCGTTACGGCACCCGGCGGACAAGAGTTGTCGGCTGGCGAGATTGGTACCTGACACGCGACTAGCGGTCAGGCGGTCAGGTTGACGACAGACGCACGCAAAGCCACGTGACCCCACCAGAGGCAGTGGGCCGTGTGCGTGATAGCTTAGACCAAGCTGGGACAGGACTCTGAACGGACGTGTGTGACGAGAGCAAGGCGTTTGTGTGAATCTCCGTGGTTGTAAGCTGAACGACTGATATCTTGAGCGCCAGACCTATGAGCTGTAATGTGGTTGTGAGTTATATGTTGTACATTGCTGTAATTATCGTTATGTATTAATGTGGCAATAAATCCATAGAACTTGTGTTGCTGTGTCTTACGTCGAATCACGTTGTACTTGTATTGTCTCACATGTGTTAGCCAACGAGCCTAATAGAAGATCCTGACAGTGACACTGGTTTTTGTTCATTGTTCAATTCAGTTAACAAATTCTTATAAATTACTAAAGGGTCACTTGGTGTGGTCTGGCTCATATATTAACTCGAAAGATGAAAACCCTGTGCTAGAGTGAGGCACTTCTCGATAGGCGAAAAGTGTAGCAGGTAAAAGGGTATCTCAATCATTTGGGCATTCTTGGGTGATTGTTGCTGACATGTGTTTTAGGTCACCATTAATTTTCTCTATAATACCCGTTGAATGAGGGCGATAGGGGCTGTTGAAACATTGTTTAATGCCTAACATCTTGTTAAAGGCTTGAGTTGCAGCTGAAATAAACTGGCTCCCTCTGTCAGATAGAATAGTGTCGGGAAAGCCTATTCTAGCAAAGATATGAAAGAAAAACTTCTATGATGTCTTTAGAGGTAATGTTTTTGAGGGCGATAGCCTCAGGCCATCTTGTGCATAGATCAATCATTGTTAAAATATATCTATTTCCTTTTGATGTTACATGGTTCAATGGTCCCACAATATCTACAGAAATTTTTTTCAAAAGGTCTGCTCGCAAGATCTGTTGTTTGTAATTTTGCTTGAGGGTGTTTCCCTTTTTTAACAAGCTTCTGGCAGACCTCACATGATCTACAGTATTGTTTGATATCACTGCAGAATTTGGGCCAATAGAACTGCGTCAGTATTCTTGATCGTGTTTTGGCATAGGCCATATGCCCTGCACAGGGTACATCATGTGCTAGTTGCAGTGCCTTTTTCCGGTGTTCAGTTGGTAACACCGTTTGTGCTATGGTATTGACATCTTTTGTGTAGTATCTTGTTAGGATACCGCATTTCAAACCGAAGTGCCAGCTAGCATTCTTTGTTAACTTTGGCTTTTGGCCTACGAGTTTAAAATACTTCTGTAATGATAAATCGGCTTTTTGTGCCTTAACAAAGTTTTCTCTCATGTCTTTGAGAGGTGTTATAATTGGGTTTAGTAGTTCTAATGTCTCAGTTTGGTTTTTCTGAGATTGTAATTCTGCAGCTGATCTTATTACTGCGTTATTTGATAAAATATTTTCAAACCCAGATGTTACAAGGTCATGTGGCATATCATTAACTTCAGGCAGATACCAAATAATTACATCGCAACATGGATTAAATAATGCTGCGCATTTCACCTTGCCTGTCAAAAAAGGTGTTTGAAAGTATGCCCATGCAAGTGGATATTTTTAAATATTTCCTGAAAAAGTTCTATATGTTACATATTTGCCTGTGTAATCTGAAGGATGTACAAAGTCTTTCCTTAATCCAATAAGGGTACTGCCACTATCTCTCAAAACACTGGCTACTTTGCCGTTGACATAGCCCTGATGGATGTTTAGCTTCCCTTTAGAATCTATTACTAGATTGGCTTCCTCATTTGCTATTGGTATAGAATGGCCACATGTTAAAACACCATCTTCATAGAAGCGGTTGCAGGTTGTGCATTTCTCTAGTTGGAATACATCAATAGTTTCGGCTGCATTAGCTGGATGTTGATTTTCTTCTTGCTCTTACTCAGAGGATGAACTATCGAACATTGCAGCATTGGCTTTCCTTGTCATTTGCCTTCCCTTACAAGCCTGACGCCAATGGCCGTACGCTTTGCAAAGAAAACATTTAGTCAATCGTTTATAGTTCTTTCGTTCCCTCTCTTGCTTATCTATGTGATTTTGTAAATATGTAAGGTATCCTGGTTGTTTATCACACATTTCACTTTCACTGTGATTATAGTTGCAGTATTTACAATGGTAGTTGTTAAATTGTCTAAATGGTTTTGGTTTGTTGTAACTGGTTGGTTTCGATTCATCATATGCAGCGGCTGCTACAAATTCTGTATCTTTGAGAACATTTACAAAACAGTCTTTATTGGCTGTAAAATAAGTCGATCCACGTTTCTCTATCTGCTGGACAGTCTCACATTCACACTCTTTTAAAAACCGTGAAAAAGGTGGTGGCAGCGATGATATGATCTTATCTCTCAATATTAGATCTTTCAAACGTTCAAAATTGTTGTCAATTTTCGCTGAAGATAACCATTTACTGAAAACGTCTTGCACTTGCGACGTATAATCAGAGAACGTTTGTGTTGCTTTTGGAGATAATTTAGCAAACTGTTTCCTATAACCTGCCTCATCTAATAGAAAATGTGCCATGATTTTGGCTTTCATGTAGTGATAGTCTTTTCTTAACTCCTTGGGGATGGTTTCTATGACTTTTAATGGTTCCCCACTCATATAAATTATGTTCCAATCTGTAAGTGGTACATGGTAGTGCTCCATTATTGTTTCAAAATTGTGACTAAATGCTGAAATACAGTCCCCAGTTGTGAAATTTTTAACGATTCCTTGATACTTCTTGTATTGGTTTTCTTTCTCTTTTATTTCTAGTTTTCTAGATTCTCTGTTGGTAGAAGGTTCGATTTCTAGCTGTTTAAGTTTAAACTGCATTTCAAGTTCTTCTCTTTTACTTTGTGCGCTGATTTCCGCTTTTCTTAGTTTAGCGTCTGTTTCTGCTTGTTTATTCTTAGCATCTAACTCAGCTTGTTTGCTTTTAGCATCTAACTCAGATTTTATTTAGTTCAGCGTCTGTTTATGATTTCTTAGCATCTAACTCAGCTTTTCTTAGTTCAGCGTCCTGTGTCTGCTTTCTTAGCATCTAACTCAGCTTTTTAAAGTACCCTTTCAGCAGCTCTTTCCTCCCTTTCTTTAGCTTTTTCTTCTAATTGGACATGTTCTGCATATTTTATCTCACTCCATTTAGACAACTCGTCTCCGGTTAGACCTAATTTTAGGCCAGACTCAATAAATTCGTGCAATGTAGCCATGGTTCTTTTACAATTTTTTTTACAATGGTCATGTACAAACATAAATATAATATGCAATCAAATATAATACATGTACAGTATACAATAGTGAAAAAATAATGCAGATAAGGCCTGACCCCCTACAAAAGTATATAAGGAAAAAAAAATATTTAAGTGCCGATAAAGTTCGCAGCTTTGGAAGTCTTTTGGTAACTGCACCAGAGAAGGGATGCTTGGTCTTTTACAGCCGGGAAGATCAATTTAGTACTTCCACAATAATAGCTGACAAACCTGTTTACTTGGGAGAGAGAAATATTAGTATATGTTTAACTCTGTAGTGTGTGTTTTCAACTAAGTGTTTATAGGTATGTATGCAGTCAAGTATGAATGTATTGTCGTCTAGTCGTCAGTTATCAGATTAATGGCAATTTAGTACAACTTCAAATTAATGACTACTGTTGCTCTTGCTCGCTCATGCTTTCCTTCGTGTAACAATTCATTTTTCAAGCCATCACATATCATATCAACAATGTATATATGTCTTTTAATTTTTCACGTTCAGCTGCGTTCACACTCTATCTTACAATCGTCGTTCGTTCACAATCCTCTTTAACACTTGTGAACACTCCCTAACTCTCACATATTTCGCTCATTTCTCAACGGACGAGATCTCCATGTTCAATCACTAGCTTACAAGTGTGATTTGTTCAAAGTCGGACGAGATCCCCACGTTCACTCCCTGTCAGGGTCTTACTTTATACTAACAGTGGCTCGTGTTCTCGAACAGGAGTGAAACATTCATACACAAAGAATGATTGTACTCAGACACGCGGCAACATAACTGAAACACTTTAATCACATAAACCACTCTCCTCAACGGCATTCATATAATGCTGCGCTCACAATTAGCGACAATGCCATTACAAATACATATATGCAATACACAAGTTCATAGATGAATGGAACAAAGCACTCACTCAGTCCCCAAACAGAATCTACTAAACATACAGGCTTTCTCACATCGAGCATAGAATAATACACGAATACACGCAACACTTTCTCTCATGTCCGTCCTGTCTCGAAGTCCTGAATCAGTCTGAGCTAACGCCGATGTTTCTCGTTAGCCCTTGGCTTCTAGTCCCCGTGCGCTTCGTGCGTCACGCTGACCACTGGGCATCAACTGCGTAATAGCTGCCTGTCAGGTTCATCGTCGTGCTTGTCCGTCACCTACAGACGATGGAGATTCTGACAGTTGTATGTAATATGACGTGTACAATAGTTGGAGAATATGTTGTATGTAACATGAGTACAATAGGTGAAGAATATGTTGTATGTAACATGACATGCACAATAGTTGGAGAATATGTTTTATGTAATATGACAAGTATAATAGTTGGAGACTATGTTGTATGAAACATGACAAGTACAATAGTTGGAGAATGAGTTGTATGTAAAATGACAAGCACAATAGTTTGAGAATATGTTTTTCTGTAACCTGACAAGTACAACAGTTGGAGAATATGTTGTATGAAACATGACAAGCACAATAGTTGGAGAATATGTTGGAAACATATACTGTAAGATTATGGAAATGATGATTACACTATTATTTCAATTGTTGTTTATTTACGTGTTTATACCGTCTGATGTAATCAAGATTCGTTTGTTTCATTAGTTGATGCGGCTCAGACGGCAACAGAGGTCGCTCGTTATTTAAATGACG
Source organism: Cepaea nemoralis (assembly GCA_014155875.1). Classification (NCBI taxonomy): domain Eukaryota; kingdom Metazoa; phylum Mollusca; class Gastropoda; order Stylommatophora; family Helicidae; genus Cepaea; species Cepaea nemoralis. The sequence continues at coordinate 13,603 of JACEFZ010015219.1, forward strand.
CAAACGAAGACACATGCAATTCTGATAGTACGGCCACGTCAGTTAAGATTTCCTGGAAAGATGGTATCATATTCACATGGTTGAGGCTATACGTGGACAATTCAGGTAAGTCTGCAGTGTGGATGTATGGAGGCTTGGGATGTTGTATAACTGCCAAAATTGTTGATAAGATCATGCCTGATTTGAGAAAAACGATAAGTAAAAATGAAATAAGCAAAGTACCTGAGTATTTTTACATTTCGACCATGTTAAAAGACATAATACTCGTTTAAAAACTTATCTGGAAGGTAAAGTTGAATGCAAGCGAGAAAATGGTAGACAACGATACAAGTGGGAAGATAACATTATGATATGGACGAAAAGCAGTCTGGCAGAATGTACAATTAAAACGAGAAACAGTGTTGAAGATTCATTGTAGGCAACTTTCATTGTGGAGACGGCACCTGATTGAATGCTGATCCGTGTACACAAACACACACACGCGCGCGCGCGCGCACACACACACACACACACACACAAACACACACACACACACACACACACACACACACACGCACCTAAAGGCATGATCCGAAATGCCGATCGACGCAGACGCAGACAGTGGATTAAATCGCCGCGGAGGTCTGCTGTTCCTAGAGTCTCCTCATTCGCTACGGGACATGCTGGAGTTGAGGGAAATGAATGAGCTAATAAACTTGCTGGCTCTGCATTACCCTGCAGAATGTCCGACGGACTGATTAACCGACTAACTAACTAGCCAACTAACTAACTAACCAACTAGCCAACTAACTAACTAACTAACTAACTAACTAACTAACTAACTAACTAACTAACAAACAAACAAACAAACAAACAAACAAACAAACAAACAAACAAACAAACTAACTAACTAACTAACTAACTTACTAACCAACCAACCAACTAGCCAACTAATTAACTAACTAACTAACTAACTACCTACCTACCTACCTACCTAACTAACTAACTAACTAACTAACTAACTAACTAACTAACTAACTAACTAACTAACTAACTAACTAACTAACTAACCAACTAACTAACTAACTAACTAACTAACTAACTAACTAACTTACTAACCAACCAACCATCTAACCAACTAGCCAACTAGCCAACTAACTAACTAAATAACTAACTAACTAACTAACTAACTAACTAACTAACTAACTAACTAACTAACTAACTAACTATCTAACTAACTAACTAATTAACTAACTAACTAACTAACTAACTAACTAACTAACTAACTAACTAACTAACTAACTAACTAACTAACTAACTAACTAACTAACTAACTAACTACCTACCTACCTACCTAACTAACTAACTAACTAACTAACTAACTAACTAATTACCTACCTACCTACCTACCTACCTAACTAACTAACTAACTAACTAACTAACTAACCAATTAACTAACTAGCTAACTAACTAACTAACTAACTAACCAACCAACCAACCAACCACCCACCCACCCACCCACCCAACCAACCTCCCACCTACCTACCTATCTGCCTACCTACCTAACTAACTAACTAACTAACTAACTAACTAACTAACTAACTAACTAACTAACTAACTAACTAACTAGCTAACTATCTAACTAATTAACGAATTAACTACCTAAATAATGACTGTCTCACCGACCGACCGAACGATCGACCGACTGGACGAAGGGGCTGGCGGGCGGGCGGACGGACGGACGGACGTCAAAAAAAGGGGGTTTTTTGTGAAAAA
>JACEFZ010015220.1:0-13438 GCA_014155875.1 Cepaea nemoralis
CCCACCCAAAAAAAGCCTCCCCCACCCCCCCCACTCATCCACACACATCCCCCCACACATACCCCACCCACACACCCAGTCACCCACACACCCCACACCCAAACACCCACAAACTCATATACTTTAATTCATTTAGCCACTTCCAAACCGACCACATGCCTTTACAGAGGACGATGTGTTCATCTTCTGCACCAACAGACAAACAACAACAAGGATGCATGATGTCAAGATGTCGCCTAAATAAAGCGATAGCCATGCATGACTCACTAGACTGTCTCAACCACGTTATGAGAATACTGCTTCACAACCTCCAGACAGTAATGGTAATCAGTAATTCTTTATTCAAACACACACTACACAGTTGGCATGGTCATACGTGCTGATCCATGGATACCCACAACGTCGTCATCATCATCATCACGTGCCCTGTCAGCTGGCGTGGGAGTTCATTATATCTCCGCAGGTCTCTGTCCTTCGTGTGCTTGGTCAGCTCTGATGACGATATTCCTCCATGCAATCGTTCTGTCCATCCAATGTTATTTCTCCCGGTTTCTTGGTGTAGTAGCAGTGGACGTAATTACAGAATTCGATATTACCATGTACATTGTAACACACAACTTCTGTAAGTGCACATAATTACAGAAGTCTGGTTACCTTATACACAATTACGTAAGTCTGCTTTACCATGTAAATAATTAGACAAGTCTGTTTTATCTTGTAAATAATTACAAAAGTATGTTTTACTTTGTAAATGATTTTACAGTACAAGTCTGCTTTACGGGTAACGTAATTATACATGACTGCTTAAACTGGTATGTTATTACTCAAGTCTGCTTAGCTGTTAACGTAATTACACAAGTCTGCTTTTCAGTGAAAGTAATTACACTAGTCTACGAAAAAGAAACATATTAAGTAGAGAGACTATTTACATTTCTTTATATCTATCGTAATACGACGCTGCCATGAGTCGGGTTAAGTAAAGACTGGTTGAGTAGATTACGGTAGAACAACGGTAGGATGAATTGTCATGGGGTGTCAGAGCAAAGAAATACACCGGGAAACGGTTATTCGTAAGGGCCAATAGAAGTGCGAGGATTAGGGCACGTGATCGGAAAGGTCGAGAAAGGCGGGAGTTGAGAGGGGAGTCGGCCGGAAAAACACAGCGATGTAGACATCACAGAAATGTAGAGACCAGGTTCTATTCTGAAGAGGTGGACAGAGGCCCAACTATGAATGTTAAATCAAAGCCTGCACGGCAGGAGACAGAGTGACATAGTTACTGAGATCATGTGTACCACAAGCAAGATGGTCAGGCGAATACGCCAGGTCGTTTATCACGCTCCTGCAGAGATAGTGAGGTTAGCCGTGTCGCTGAGTAGCTGAGGGCCGAGAATGACCCAGTACGGCGAGGTGTAAGTAAGAACATTGTTAGCTATAGAGTGATGTAAACTTATTAATGAATAAACAACGTGACTAATTCAGTATGTTTTGGAACTGCTATCTTTGTGCTATTGGACGTATACATTCGTAAGTTGTCAGGGTGCATACAACTATAACCCCTAGTAACACTCTGGCAATCATGGGGGACGTCACGGAGCCTGAATCCAGGGAATGGAGGACGATACGAAATTGAGCGATTCTCACGGAAAAAGTAATCAGCTTGGAAAGTTCTAGTGATAGATCGAAGTTAAGAACAAATATTAGAACACGACTAGTGGAAAGCCGGCAACAGTATTAAGCTACAAAGATACCATTGTATTAATCGTGAACTATAATATGATTTGTGATAGCAAAGATCGGTGTGGAATAAGGAATAGGTGCAGCAATGAGCGATGCTCAATAACATCGTAGAAAGAGTTATGAGTAAAAGCCAGAATAGAAGCTTACGAATTATGAATCATGGCTAGTGGTAGAGCATTGCACGGTTGAACATAGCAACACGATTTGCAAGAAATTGATTCGCAGTGAGCGATACTCAGCAACTCAGGAAAGTGATCGCTAGTATCAAATAACACTGAAAGGTGAAGTGGGAAATGTGATTAAAACCAAAGAACATGAGTAGTCAAATAAGAAGCAGTGATTAATATCAAATAACATAGAAAATGAAGGGTGAAAAGCAAAAGTAATAATGTGTGCCGACTTGATTCAGGTTAGAGTTGCAAAGTGAGTTTGAACAATAGGACTATCACAACGATATGAGGGTGCTTGAGAAGGTGTTGTTTAACAGCAGGAGTGAAAACATTGTGTGAATACTGCTATCAACCACAGCAGTGGAACCCACATAGAGTAGCAACAGCAATGTTGGTGGCGAATTGAGCAGGGTGCCATAAAGCGCAATATTTCAAGTTCTCCAAAATTTCAAAATAAGGGGCGCAGCCACATAAATAACATTAATAGGCGGTCTACATGTGCCCAGGCACTGGAGTGCTTTCAAGAACTAACAATATATAATGACACAAAGTAGTGCAGCTTTACATAAGAGAGTTACGACACATACAGAACGTTGCGGCGGTTAGCCTTCATCAGCAAACAAACACATTCACAAACACAACATACAGTCAAGGAGAACTCCTGTGACTACATTAGAAGGTGATGACAGGACGAGAGGAACAAATGCATGGAAAAATGGAAGCAATGAAGAGGAAATGAGAATTGACAAAATGTTAATTGAAAAGAATGTTAGGCGAAGAAAATGTTTAATAGAAAAACTGTTTGTAGAGAAAAAAAACTGTATACTCAACTCACGTACGGACCTGTGAATGTTTACGGAAATCTCAGGTGTATTTTTATAACGGTGCTGGATGTTACGGTACAGTGAACACATAGAAAGAAGAGGGCGGGGTAGGAGGCGTGTAAGATTGACCACGGCCCCATTGTGTTGTTGGTCTGGGTGGACTGGTGTGCAGGAACACGGGTTCTACATAGACACACTTCAACAGACAAAATGCTAGTGTATGTTGACATGCAAGAAGAGAGAGAGGGAGAGAGAGAGAGAGAGAGAGAGAGAGAGAGAGAGAGGAGAGCGAGAGAGACAGACAGACAGAGAGAGACAGAGAGAGGAAAAGTGCCTGCGACCTACCACATGGGGTATATTGTAACCTACGAAATAGTCAGTATGGTTGCTAGTCATACAACGCGCTTCAGGGAGCCTCTCGCCCAGTCCTAGAGTTGTTGGGGTTGTGTAAGATCCAACCACTGGCAATGCACGTGAAGAAGGTATGCACAGAGAAGCCAGATGTAAGAGTGAGAGAGAGGGAGAGAGATAGTGAGAGAGAGCGCGAAAGGGGGGGAGAGAGAGGGAGAGAGAGGGAGAGAGAGGGAGAAGAGAGAGGGGGAGAGGGGGGAGAGAGAGAGGGAGAGAGATAGAGAGAAAGGGAGAGAGAGGGGGAGAGGAAGAGAGAGAGGGAGAGAGAGGGAGAGAGAGAGGGAGAGAGAGAGGGAGAGAGAGAGGAAAGGGACAGAGAGAGGGGGAGAGGAAGAGAGAGAGAGGGAGAGGAGAGGGAGAGAGAGAGGGAGAGAGAGAGGGAGGGAGAGAGGGGGAGAAGAGAGGGAGAGGGAGAGAGAGAGTGAGGGAGGGTGAGAGCGAGAGAGGGGGGGGGGGCAAGAGAGAGATCAAGGGAGGGAGAGAAAGCGCGAGAGGGAGTGAGAGAGGGAGAGAGAGAGCGAGAGAGGGAGTGAGAGAGGGAGGGAGAGAGCGAGAGGGTGAAAGAGAGAGGGAGAGAGAGAGAAAGAGAGAGAGAAAGAGAGAGAGAGAGAGAGAGAGAGAGAGGAAAAGTGCCTGTGATATACCACATGAGGCGTGTGGGGTGCGTCGGTCTACGTGTACGACGTTTCCCTCGTACTGTACCCTATGAAATAGTCAGTATGGTTGATTATTGCACAGTACACTTCAGGAGCCTCTCGCCCAGTGTTTGAGTTGTTAGGGCTGTGTGAGATATAACCACTGGTAATACAAGTGAAGTGGGTGGGCACAGAGAAGCAAGATGTAAGGAGAGAGAGAGAGAGAAAGAGAGAGAGAGAGAGAGAGAGGAGAAGTGCCTGTGATATACCACATGAGGCATGTGGGGCGCGTCAGTCTACACGTATGACGTTTCCCTCGTACTGTCCCCTATGAAATAGTCAGTATGGTTGATTGTTACAAAGCACACTTCAGGAGCCACTCGTCCAGTGTACGAGTTGATGGGGCTGTGTGAGATCCAACCACTGGTAATACAAGTGAAGTAGGTAGGCACAGAGAAGCAAGATGTAAGGAGAGAGAGGAAAACTGCATGCGATATACCGCATGAGGAATGCAGAGTGGGTAGGTCTACAAATTCGAGGCTTCACTCCTACTGTCATCTATGGAATAGAGGCAGTAAGGTTAATTGCTATACCACGAATTTGAGGATCAAATCTTCCAGTGGTTGTGTTAAAATCAGGCCACCGGCAATATGGTTGGAATATGTGGGTACAGAGAAGCCTGATGGAGAGAGAGAGAGAGAGAGAGAGAGAGAGAGAGAGGAGAAGTGCCTACGACACGCCCCTGATGTATGCGGGGTCGGTCGGTCTACAAATACGAGGCTTCACTCATACTGTTCCCTATGGATTCGGGGCAGTAAGGTTGATTGTTATACAACGTATTTGAGGATCAAATCATCCAGTGGTAGTTTTAACATCAGATCCCTGGCAATATAGTTGGAATATGTAGGCACAGAGAAGAAAGATGGAAGAGAGAGAGAGAGAGAGAGAGAGAGAGAGAGAGAGAGAGAGGGGAGAGAGAGAGAGAGAGAGAGAGAGAGAGAGAGAGAGAGAGAGAGAGAGGAAAAGTGCCTACGACACGCCCCTGATGTATGCGGGGTCGGTCGGTCTACAAATACGAGGCTTCACTCATACTGTTCCCTATGAATTCGGGGCAGTAAGGTTGATTGTTATAACAACGTATTTGAGGGTCAAATCACTCAGTGGTTGTGTTAAAATCAGACCACCGGCAATATAGTTGGGACATGTAGGCACAGAGAAGCAAGATGGAAGAGAGAGGGAGAGAGAGAGAGGAGAGAGAGAGAGAGAGAGAGAGGAGAGAGAGAGAGAGAGAGAGAGAAATTGGAAAAGTGCCTACGACACGCCCCTGATGTATCCGGGGTCGGTCAGTCTACAAATACGAGGCTTCCCTCATACTGTCCCCTATGGAATAGAGGCAGTAAGGTTGATTGTTATACAACGTATTTGAGGATCAAATCACCCAGTGGTTGTGTTGAAATCCGACCACCGGCAATATGGTTGGAATATGTAGGCACAGAGAAGTGAGATGGAAGAGAGAGAGAGAGAGAGAGAGAGAGAGAGAGAGAGAGAGAGAGGAAAAGAGATAGAGATTGGAGAAGTGCCTACGGCACGCCACCGGATGTGTATGGGGTCGATCGGTCTACATATACGAGGCTTCACTCAGACTGTACTATGAAATAGAGCCAGCACGGTTGATTTTTATACAACGTATATGAGGATCGACCCCCCCCCCCCAGTGGTTGTGTAACATCAGACCACCAGCAATATAGTTGGAATAGGTAGACACCGAGAATCAAGATGGAAGAGAGAGAGAGGGAGAGAGAGAGAGAGAGAGAGAGAGAGAGAGAGAGAGTTTGGAAAAGAGTCTACGACACGCCACACTTGGCATAGGTAGGCACAGAGAAGCACTATTGTTGAGAGAGAATGAGCGAGAGAGAGATTGAGAAAGATCGAGAGAGTGAGAGAGAGAGCGAGAGAGAGAGAAAGAAAGATCGGAAGAGAGCCTACGACACGCCACACATGACTATCTGTAGGCACAGAGAAGCACGATTGTTGGTAGAGAATGAGAGAGAGAGAGATTGAGAGAGACAGAGATTGCAAAAGAGCTTACGACACGCCACACATGGCATAGGTAGGCGCAGAGAAGCACGATCGTTGAGATTGAATGAGAGAGAGATTGCGAGAGAGAAAGAGAGAGAGGGGGCAGAGAGAGATTAGAAAAGAGCCTATGACACGCCACACATGGCATAGGTAGGCACAGAGAAGCACGATTGTTGAGAGAGAGAGAGGAGAGAGATTGAGACCGAGAAAGAGAGAAAGAGAGAGTGAAGATTGGAACAGGGCCTACGACCCGTCACCCATGGCATAGGTAGGCACAGAGAAGCACGATTGTTGAGGGAGAATGAGAGAGAGAGATTGAGAGAGAGAGAGAGAGAGAGAGAGAGATTGAGAGAGAGATTAGAAAAAAGTCTACGACACTCCACCTAGGCCCTTTTCCAATCTTCTCTCTCTCTTTCTCTCTTTCTCGGTCTCAATCTTTCTCTCTCTCTCTCTCATTCTCTCTCACTAATCGGGCTCCTCTGTGGACATTACGTATGCCATGTGTGGCGTGTCGTAGGCTCTCTTCCAATCTCTCTCTCCCCCCTCTCTCTCTCGTTCTCTCTCTCAATCTCTCTCTCATTCAATCTCAACGATTGTGCTTCCCTGCGCCTACCTATGCCATGTGTGGCGTGCCGCCCCTATGCCATGTGTGGCGTGTCGTAGGCTCTTTTCCTATCTCTCTCTCTGTCTCTCTATCTCAATCTCTCTCTCATTCTCCCTCAACAATCGTGCTTCTCTGTACCTACCTATGCCATGGGTGGAGTGTCGTAGACTTTTTTCTAATCTCTCTCTCTCTCTCTCTCTCTCTCTCTCTCTCTCTCAATCTCTCTCTCTCATTCTCCCTCAACAATCGTGCTTCTCTGTGCCTACCTATGCCATGGGTGACGGGTCGTAGGCCCTGTTCCAATCTTCACTCTCTCTTTCTCTCTTTCTCGGTCTCAATCTCTCTCCTCTCTCTCTCTCTCTCTCTCTCAACAATCGTGCTTCTCTGTGCCTACCTATGCCATGTGTGGCGTGTCATAGGCTCTTTTCTAATCTCTCTCTGCCCCCTCTCTCTCTTTCTCTCTCGCAATCTCTCTCTCATTCAATCTCAACGATCGTGCTTCTCTGCGCCTACCTATGCCATGTGTGGCGTGTCGTAAGCTCTTTTGCAATCTCTGTCTCTCTCAATCTCTCTCTCTCTCATTCTCTCCCAACAATCGTGCTTCTCTGTGCCTACAGATAGTCATGTGTGGCGTGTCGTAGGCTCTCTTCCGTTCTCTCTTTCTCTCTCTCTCTCTCTCTCTCTCTCTCTCTCTCTCTCGATCTTTCTCAATCTCTCTCTCGCTCATTCTCTCTCAACAATAGTGCTTCTCTGTGCCTACCTATGCCAAGTGTGGCGTGTCGTAGACTCTTTTCCAAACTCTCTCTCTCTCTCTCTCTCTCTCTCTCTCTTCCATCTTGATTCTCGGTGTCTACCTATTCCAACTATATTGCTGGTGGTCTGATGTTACACAACCACTGGGGGGGGGGTCGATCCTCATATACGTTGTATAAAAATCAACCGTGCTGGCTCTATTTCATAGGGTACAGTATGAATGAAGCCTCGTATATGTAGACCGATCGACCCCATACACATCCGGTGGCGTGCCGTAGGCACTTCTCCAATCTCTATCTCTTTTCCTCTCTCTCTCTCTCTCTCTCTCTCTCTCTCTCTCTCTCTCTCTCTCTCTCTCTCTCTCTCTCTCTTCCATCTCACTTCTCTGTGCCTACATATTCCAACCATATTGCCGGTGGTCTGATTTCAACACAACCACTGGGTGATTGATCCTCAAATACGTTGTATAACAATCAACCTTACTGCCTCTATTCCATAGGGGACAGTATGAGGGAAGCCTCGTATTTGTAGACTGACCGACCCCGGATACATCAGGGGCGTGTCGTAGGCACTTTTCCAATTTCTCTCTCTCTCTCTCTCTCTCTCTCTCTCTCTCTCCTCTCTCTCTCTCTCTCTCTCTCTCTCTCCCTCTCTCTTCCATCTTGCTTCTCTGTGCCTACATGTCCCAACTATATTGCCGGTGGTCTGATTTTAACACAACCACTGAGTGATTTGACCCTCAAATACGTTGTATAACAATCAACCTTACTGCCCCGAATTCATAGGGAACAGTATGAGTGAAGCCTCGTATTTGTAGACCGACCGACCCCGCATACATCAGGGGCGTGTCGTAGGCACTTTTCCTCTCTCTCTCTCTCTCTCTCCCTCCCTCCCTCTCTCTCTCTCTCTCTCTCTCTTCCATCTTTCTTCTCTGTGCCTACATATTCCAACTATATTGCCAGGGATCTGATGTTAAAACTACCACTGGATGATTTGATCCTCAAATACGTTGTATAACAATCAACCTTACTGCCCCGAATCCATAGGGAACAGTATGAGTGAAGCCTCGTATTTGTAGACCGACCGACCCCGCATACATCAGGGGCGTGTCGTAGGCACTTCTCCTCTCTCTCTCTCTCTCTCTCTCTCTCTCTCTCTCTCTCTCTCTCTCTCTCTCTCCATCAGGCTTCTCTGTACCCACATATTCCAACCATATTGCCGGTGGCCTGATTTTAACACAACCACTGGAAGATTTGATCCTCAAATTCGTGGTATAGCAATTAACCTTACTGCCTCTATTCCATAGATGACAGTAGGAGTGAAGCCTCGAATTTGTAGACCTACCCACTCTGCATTCCTCATGCGGTATATCGCATGCAGTTTTCCTCTCTCTCCTTACATCTTGCTTCTCTGTGCCTACCTACTTCACTTGTATTACCAGTGGTTGGATCTCACACAGCCCCATCAACTCGTACACTGGACGAGTGGCTCCTGAAGTGTGCTTTGTAACAATCAACCATACTGACTATTTCATAGGGGACAGTACGAGGGAAACGTCATACGTGTAGACTGACGCGCCCCACATGCCTCATGTGGTATATCACAGGCACTTCTCCTCTCTCTCTCTCTCTCTCTCTCTCCTTACATCTTGCTTCTCTGTGCCCACCCACTTCACTTGTATTACCAGTGGTTATATCTCACACAGCCCTAACAACTCAAACACTGGGCGAGAGGCTCCTGAAGTGTACTGTGCAATAATCAACCATACTGACTATTTCATAGGGTACAGTACGAGGGAAACGTCGTACACGTAGACCGACGCACCCCACACGCCTCATGTGGTATATCACAGGCACTTTTCCTCTCTCTCTCTCTCTCTCTTTCTCTCTCTCTTTCTCTCTCTCTCCCTCTCTCTCTTTCACCCTCTCGCTCTCTCCCTCCCTCTCTCACTCCCTCTCTCGCGCTCTCTCTCCCTCTCTCACTCCCTCTCGCGCTTTCTCTCCCTCCCTTGATCTCTCTCTTGCCCCCCCCCTCTCGCTCTCACCCTCCCTCACTCTCTCTCTCCCTCTCCCTCTCTCTCCCCCTCTCTCGCTCCCTCTCTCTCTCCCTCTCTCTCTCCCTCTCTCTCCCTCTCTCTCTTCCTCTCCCCCTCTCTCTGTCCCTTTCTCTCTCTCTCCCTCTCTCTCTCCCTCTCTCTCTCCCTCTCTCTCCCTCTCTCTCTTCCTCTCCCCCTCTCTCTCCCTTTCTCTCTATCTCTCTCCCTCTCTCTCTCCCCCCTCTCCCCCTCTCTCTTCTCCCTCTCTCTCCCTCTCTCTCCCCCCTTTCGCGCTCTCATCTCACTATCTCTCTCCCTCTCTCTCACCTCTTACATCTGGCTTCTCTGTGCATACCTTCTTCACGTGCATTGCCAGTGGTTGGATCTTACACAACCCCAACAACTCTAGGACTGGGCGAGGGCTCCTGAAGCGCGTTGTATGACTAGCAACCATACTGACTATTTCGTAGGTTACAATATACCCCATGTGGTAGGTCGCAGGCACTTTTCCTCTCTCTCTGTCTCTCTCTGTCTGTCTGTCTCTCTCGCTCTCCTCTCTCTCTATCTCTCTCTCTCTCTCTCTCTCTCTCTCTCTCTCTCCCTCTCTCTCTTCTTGCATGTCAACATACACTAGCATTTTGTCTGTTGAAGTGTGTCTATGTAGAACCCGTGTTCCTGCACACCAGTCCACCCAGACCAACAACACAATGGGGCCGTGGTCCAATCTTACACGCCTCCTACCCCACCCTCTTCTTTCTATGTGTTCACTGTACCGTAACATCCAGCACCGTTATAAAAATACACCTGAGATTTCCGTAAACATTCACAGGTCCGTACGTGAGGTGAGTATACAGTTTTTTTCTCTACAAACAGTTTTTCTATTAAACATTTTCTTCGACTAACATTCTTTTCAATTAACATTTTGTCAATTCTCATTTCCTCTTCATTGCTTCCATTTTTCCATGCATTTGTTCCTCTCGTCCTGTCATCACCTTCTAATGTAGTCACAGGAGTTCTCCTTGACTGTATGTTGTGTTTGTGAATGTGTTTGTTTGCTGATGAAGGCTAACCGCCGCAACGTTCTGTATGTGTCGTAACTCTCTTATGTAAAGCTGCACTACTTTGTGTCATTATATATTGTTTAAACTTTCACAGCTTTACCGCAGTTCCACCAAATTTTATGCATACTTTTCAAGAACTAATCGCGTTATCAACATTGAGTATTCATTCCAGGTTTGTTTCACATGGTTTGGCAAGATGTATCATAGGTGGTATCTACACCACGTTTGGGGACCCACCAGTTCACCTGACGACCCAGTTGATCAAGTCCATGCCAGTTGAACCGAGTTGTAGCCAGGCAGATCCTTACCAAGTCCTGAAACAAGCGGAGCTGGAGCCGAGCAGTTGGACCAAGTCACCAGGGACACCAGCGCTAGAGATACAAGGTCAAGTTTTCTTATTGATTACTGTGTATAATCTGCTTAGTGGTCCAGAGTCATGTGACACATTTCATGACTATATATATATTTGTACCATCATTATTAGGGTTGCTCACTCCACAGGTATTCAGTTTGTCAAACGGTTGATAAGTGCCGTTGGTTGTCCGGCAAAGGATTATTGGTTTGAACAGTGTTACAGCAGGGTCAACACTGTGTCGATGTTATCATAACAAGACAAGCAGCAACACTTAAGTGGTCTGCGTGTACAGATAGTAATAGATATACCACGCAGTAGTTACATCATATAACCATGCCTACATGGTCGGACTTCATAGATTTAGGTGTGAGGTGTGGGTTGACAGTGACAGAGCTCAAGACAGAACTGCAGAAACGGAACAATAACCAAGGTAACGACCAGCAGAATAGACCCAAGAGTAAAGATCACCGAGCAGATTTCATAGCTTTAGGTGGAAGATGTGGGTTGACAGTGAAAGAACTTAGGACAGAACTCCAGAAACGTAAGGAGAACCAAGGTAAAGACCAGCAGAATAGACCAAAGAGTGGAGAACACCGAACTACTCAATATAGACCGGCCCTACAGAGACCAGCTAAGGTAGCTCGATCAGAGCCAGTAAGTGAATGTACATATTGTGGTCGCCAACAAGAGTCTCTTAAAATAGGCGACAGAAACCCTAAGCACGACGCAGACATCAGAAACTGTGGTATAATAAAACGTCCTTACCCTTTCCTATTTATGGACTCCCTTAAAAATAAACAAACCCTTACAATTACTGTTTAAGTAACTTACTTAATGTAGGAGAAAATAAAACAGCGATAGACTGACCGTGGCACAGCTAAATTTATTTTGGCTTGTTTTCTCTCCCTTATCTGGCCAATCTGGCGAGGGGGAAAACAAAGACTGAAGCGGCCATTTCTAGTCAAGAGGAACACGCAAGAAAGTCGACCTTTCACTTCGGGGAGAAGGTATTTTGCCTTAAAACCATGATTCTCTTCAAGCTATTGGTATGTTATCTACATTATTAAGATATATTTATGTATTACATAGACCAGTATGTTTAATCAAGAATTAGTTACAATTCTCTTAAACCAGGCTGGATGATGTTTACTAAGGAAACACAGGTGGGCGCCACGCTGTAATTTTTCCTATGTCTTACAATTTCAAATCTATATGTTAATATCTTGTATAGGCATTATGAACTTATATCTCACTAGTAGTGCTATAATCTATGAATATTATGTGTACTGTAAAGTATCAACTCTCATGTCTGAAACACATTCTAGAGATTTTCTCAATGTAGGAGCAGACCCCTGATTCATGCTTCATAGTAAAGAACTAGTGTCTGTCAATTTCATATTCCTATGTTAAAACTTCTAGGCACTGTGAACAATATCTCACTATTTATGCTTAGAAATCTGCAAATAATCAATGTACTATAGAAAGGTGTTTTATCCATGCGGGGACTACAAATGATTACGCGTATTCCTGACTCTTAGTCAGGGATAAAATATTTGCCACATCATAATCTGTAACTTGGAACTATAGTGTTAAATTTTAGTACCATCCTTTTGTTAACAGATTAGTAACCACTCCATATGAGGGTGAACATATAATCATTTCATAAAATAGTGTTAGGGACAGGCCATGTTTGAATATAAATTCATGAACAATGAAACGCGTGATGTAAATGCATGTTCGGATAGGATTCACTCCGCATCACCTCACTGTAGTAGGAACAGAAGCGAAGATTGATGTGAATAAATTGCTTGAATAATAGCAGTCCTTGACAAAATATATCACAGCGACTACTATCCTCATCTGATGTACGCAGTGGGGGAAAACAATGTATGTTTTAGTTATGGATTAACCCATGAGAAAATCCAAAAACAAAGGCTCCCTGCATCAGCATTATGATTAATTATTACGTAGGATTATCATGTACTTGATATCAGAAAAATGGACATGTATGTTTTTTTTTTTCTGGTATGAGAACTTTCTCTGTTCTGATTGTTACTTTTTCCTGTGGGAATATACATTTTAATGTTGCACCTTGGGATTAGAGGATGTTGATGTAAGAATACATATGTATGTCAGTACTGAAAAAGCCAATGTTGAATAGCCTTGGGAAGACGCGGCATTAGAAACCACAGGGATTCTGTATAGGCTATTCTCTTCAAGTAATGAGAGAGACAATATCAACATGTTGGATGGACAGAATGACTTCACCCATCCAATAGTCCCAGTAACAACAGAACAAACTATAAGTGATAAAATACCTTACTCACTATGAAGATTCAGAATGGCTCTACTCAGCAATGAGGGACAGTGGAACATGGACACCCACTCCTTTCCCATTCTCCCCTTGTTGTTTTGTATTTGTGTTTGTAATTGTGTTGTAAACCTTTTACCATAACACAGTAGGTTAATGCTAGTGTTGTATTCTTGTCATCCCTTTTCTATAGAAGAGAAGCAGGTGGTGGTTGAATTTGGTGGACTATATCACTAACACTGGATCCTGGGTCAACAGCCATAAAGTGAATGTCCAAACCATAGTCTGGATCTAGCAATACCTCAATGTTTACTGCGGCGCTCAATAGCTCCATAGCGAGCAACAGAAAAGTTGAAGATAACTGATTGGGTGAGTGATTAAGTCCTATTTTAGTAGGAAGATCCAGGATGGACTTCAAGATCTAATAATCTACAAAGATGAAGATCAACAAAGTTTAAAA
>JACEFZ010015221.1:0-84629 GCA_014155875.1 Cepaea nemoralis
ACAAAACCTTTGAAAATCAGGATCAAACTCCGAAAGGGGACAGTTAGGGGCATTGCTTTGCTGATCCGGCGCTTGCGCAGCGGGTCTTGTTCCGACATTTGGTGTTACCTTTCTTCTGGGTAAACAAATCAGGCCGAGAGTGGGATCATGCTGCAGGGGCAACACGTGGTCTCTAAAATTCAGATCTGACTTTATGCTATGGGGAGGTTATTTTGCGTCATTTTATAAGCTAAATAACTAACATCTGCCAAGACAGCATGTCGAGTACATATTTCTATTCCTAGTTCTATAAAAACTAATTTTCTTCTTCTGCGAAAGTCCGAATTCGTGTGGATATTGAGTTTTATGTTAGTTATCTCGACAGTATAACATCTGTGGGAGATGCCTCAATGAGATAAAAAAAAATTTGCCCATTGCAAGGTAGCCTTTTGCAAGAGGGAAACATACTGCCCAATAAAAATATAAATTGAAACGAGAAAAAGAGTTGAAGTGCTACATAGAACCTATACTTTTGTATGTATGTGAAGCGTGAACAATGAGCAGCCCCGCTGAAAACCATCTGATGACTGTGGAATGTGGTTTCTGGAAATGCAAAAATACCATGAACAGACAGAAAAACCCAAATGACCAAGTCCTTCGGACACAAATGACGATCGTAAACTGATTAGAGTCATTAGACGTAACAGTAAAAATTTTTTTGGCATGTTATGAAAGGACTTGGAGAACTGCAAGATCGAAGAAAAACCCAAAGGGGGAAGACATAGAAGTAAATACCGGGATGGCTTGGCCGCAACATGGCCCGAGACAGGAACACAGAGCGAGCCACGATCTGGTGATCGAGTGAGATGGCAGAACATGACCGCCCACGCTTATCGGCAGGGACAGATGGATGGAGGATGTTAAAAAGCAATGAAGAAAAACCCTTTTAAAGTGCCCTGGCTAGCATTTTACATTCCCAACGGCAGGAAGACATGGGCAGACCTGTGGTCAAGGACGGCTTACAGCATTCGATACTGGATATGAGTGGGTGTAGTCAGAAGAATAAAAAAGGGGCACGGAAGGGAAAGCAGATAAAAATCGGATTCGGAAAAATAAATATTTTGCAAGTGGAAATCTTTCATACGCAGAGAGAGGGGAGAGAGAAAATAAGGGGAGGAGAGAGAGAAAAGAGAGAGAGGAGAGAGAGAGAGAGAGAGAGAGAGAGGGGAGAGAGAGAGAGAAGAGAGTTGGGGTGGTTTAAAGGTTCAGTGGATACCCCCTTTTTCCGGGTATCTGATTCGGGGACTTCAAGCCCGCGCCCAAAGGGGTGGGGCAGGTCAGGAGAGAAAAGAAAGGTACTGCTCTGCTGAGGCCTTGCTTAGACGGTGTTGTCTGTTTAAATGACTGGACACCAACTAGGCTAGCAATGAGACCCGGGGACCCTGGCACGGCCATCGACCTGGCACTTGTATCCCAAGAGGCGGCATCAGACATAAAATGGAGTGTCTTTGGAGACCATGGAAGTGACCACCTACCCTGTTCTGTGCTGATACCTAAGTCCAGCAGAGTTAGGGCTATAAGAGCTCGCAGGGTATTCAGTTATGATTTCGAACCAGTCTTCGCTCTTTGGGCGCCTTAGATCACAGGGACGATTTAAACCAACAAGAGAATTTTCACCAACCCCCAGGGGACACCAGGGAAGAAATTTATAGGGGAAAAGAAGGGGCCATAAGGAATTGGCAGAGGGTACGGAGAGCAACCAATTCAGTTGACACAAAATTGGAGGAGGCTGAAAGATATAAAAAGTGAAGGTGCAGGATGTTAAACTCCAGGCAGCAGAGGCAAAAAGGATGACGTGGGAACAGTTTATCAATGAAGTCGGTGGGGATGTGACATTGGGAACAGTTTATCAATGAAGTCGTTGGGGATGTGACATTGGGAACAGTTTATCAATGAAGTCGGTGGGGATGTGACATTGGGAAAATTCTGGAGGCTGAACAGGCAGATGAAGAGACAGGCGATGCCTGGTACACATGGTACCGTTTATGCTGATAACAACCGACCTATGACAACTGATCAGGACAAAGGGCAGGCTTTTCTTGCACGATTTTTAAAACAGACAGATCAGCAAGATAGATTAGAGATATGGTCAGAGAAACCTTGCCACGGGTCACTAGGAAGGAGGACTGTGAGATTAAGGTGGAGGTTATTAAACGGGTACTGAAGTGGGCTAAAGAAACAGCGTCAGGCCCGGATGGGGGTGAGGTACACCCATATGAGTAACATGAATGATGGGGACTTGGAGGAGATGGCTGTTTTTTTTTTCAATCTAAGCATCGATACGGCGGAAATACACCACAATTGGCTGCATAGCTACCTGGTCCAACTCCCAAAGCTAGGTAAAGATCATTCCAGACGTAATGGATACCGAATCATGACCCTGCAAAACACCTTTGGCAAAGTCCTCGGAAAGGTAATACCAGTCGGGCTCCAGCGGCGTTTGGAATGTCGTAATCTGCTTCCCCTGTACTATTACACCTGGTTTGCCACAGGGATCGCCCATGTCGCCAATGCTCTTTAAGGTCTACACCAGCAAGATCGCAGCTATTGAGACACCAGGTGTGGGTAGAATCTTGACGTTTGCAGATGATGTGCTGGTGTACAGACAGGGCAGAGACAGGGCCAGTTTGGCGGAAGACTTACAGGTGGCAGTAAACAGGGTGGCATGAGTGGTGCAGGGACGCAGTGGCCGTTATAAACCCAGACAAGGCATCAGTTGTGTGGTACTCCCTGGATAACCAGCCCGTCAAGGCAGATGTCCCAGGTGTTGTGTTGAATGGATGTCCTCTTAATAGAGAGAGTAAATTGAAGTACTTGGGTGTCACCTTTGACAGGTGTTTGTCTTTTGGGGATCGTGTTGGGAATTTGGTGGTGAAGGCTGGTAGGGTCCTTAATGCATTGAGGGCGATGTCAGCAACCGGAGTAGATCAGAGGATGCTTTACAGGCTCTTTCAGCATTGAATAATTTCTGTCATTGAGTATGGTTTGGGGTTAGTGAGAGTATCAAAGAGCCAGCTTGAAAGTTTGGAGCGCATACAGAATGCTGCCACGCGGGTAATCCTGGGGTGCACAAAGGACACACCAATTATATGCATGAAGCATATCCTGGCGCTACCAAAAATGACGGTTGGCATAGGGTCCTTCAGGCTAAATGGTACCTGAGAGTTGCTGCAGATAGGGATCACCCACAGCATGAAGCCATGGATATGGTCGGATGCCATAGACTAAGACGAGACAGGTCCTGGATGGCACAGGAAGAAATATCTATACGTCAGGTGTGTGATCTGGAGACAATCAATCGTGAAAAGTGTGGGTTGGGGTTCCGGATGACATGACGGACTGGCACGGTGTGATGGTGACACTGGGTTGTGGGTGCGGAGAGTGGGCGGCGAGCTGTGCTGGGTTTGAAGTGCAGCGACTGATCCGGGGTGGCACACATCAAAGTGACGTGGTTATCTGCGCCGATGGTCGGTGGTGGGAGGCGGACGTGGTGGTTGAGGTTTTATTGCATAGGCTAATGGACGGGTCTTGGGTGGGGAGGGGGAGTCTGGCGTGTGGAATGGAGTTGGAGGAGGTGGCGGCGGTGTTCCGTTGGTTGGAGGGAATACTGCAACACACATTGTGTTCATTGCGGATTCAGGGAGAATGCTTTGTGGGGTGGAGAGGGGGGGGGGGTGTTTCGTGTGGAGTGGCTGTCGTCGCTTCGGACGTCTCAGATTGTGAGAGTTGTGTGAATGTTTTGCCCTGGCCATGCGGGGTGCGGAAAAGAGGACAGGCTGGCGGGCTGGCGGGGAAAGCGCCTCTTGGCGGTAGATTGTCTATGGACAAGGGGTAGATGGTCAAGCGTGTGTGGGACCAGGTGGAGAAGGCGGGGGAACAGATTGAGAACCTGTATGTCGAAAGAATGAAATTGCGGTGGATCGGAAGGGGTTCTGGAGGAATCTCAGAGCTGAGAGGGGGGACCAGGAGAACTTTATAAATCAGATAGTGGTGGGAACGATTAGTAGTATGACTCTTCGCTGGATGTTGAATGAGGGGACGGAGCACATATGGGAATGTCCTGAATGCAGTGATGTCGGTTCTTAACTCAATTCAACTTGCGTTGTGGCTGTTTACAGCAGAGCGGCGATATTTGCATCTTTCATTCGACTCATCCGACTTCTTCAGGTATTTATTGTCCGGGTTACCTTCCCGGGAAAACTAGTCTTGCATTGTGTAATCTTACTTTTGTATGTCTTGCTGCCTTTTCTGTCCGTCTGTCCCCTTGTGGGGAAATTTTCATTGGTCATGTTATAAGAAGAGAGGCAATGGAAAACATCGTGGCAACTGGAAAGATCTGTGGTAACGGAGCCAAGAGCAGACTGAGAGAAATGATACTGGATAAACTGGAGCGGCAGCATTGAGGAATACCACCAACAGAACTTACTCAGAACGCCAGGGAACGAGGTCTCTGAAGTTGCATGATCGTCTACGCTTGATGGCAGGCACACGATAATGTTGATTTATTACCCAGTATGTGTACACATTGCTACCTAAATAGAATGCAAATCTTGATAATGTAAACCTTGACCCTAGGAGATAAGCGATCTTGAAAATTCCGCTTTATTGCAAACCAGTCTGAGTAGACGGGACAAAATCGCTTTATTGCAAACCACTCTGAGCAGACGGGACAAAATCGATAACAACGCATATTTTTCTTTTCATAAAATAACGTATAATCAATAGAACCTAACGTAACAAGACGGAATAATCTTTGTGTCAACACAACACGAATAAGAGCTCAAATATATCTAACATTTGAAAAAAAAATATGAGAACAAAACAATGTATAAAATAAGAGATCGGGCAGACAAAACATCAACTCCATGACTAAGTCATAACATTCATTTTGTCCATAACGAATCATTTAGAAATAATAATCAAAATGTGAAAAATGAGCTGACCAAAACTTCGATCAATAAAGTTAAAGAGAGTCTTATCTCATCTTCTCTCATTTTATCTCATCTCATCTCACTCCACCCCATCTTATTCCTCTTGTACCTTGCTGTGTCGAGATGAAGCATAAACAACGGGAGAGTGCTCGTCTATGATCTTCATGTATCGAGATTTCCATGAACTCGGTCATTCCCTTTATCCATCGTTTACACGGCCGGCCTCTTCTTCTGGTTCCATTTGGTCTGTACATCATTGCTTGTTGTGGTATATTGTTAGTTGATAGCCTAGTTATGTGGCCGAACCATTTAACTTGCTGTTTTCTGATGAAATCTAGCGCTGCTAAAATTCCCACTTTAGTCCTGATTTCATTTCTGATATTATCTCTTCTTGATACATTGAGTATTCTTCTCAGGAATCTCATTTCAGATGTTGTGTAATTTATCTTTTCTCATTATCGATCATTGTCCAGGTCTGACATTTGTTAAAGAGGGTAAGCGATGAAAACCAATGAAAACTGCAATAATAGTTTGAAGAAAAAAAAAAAATGAACAGTGAACGCCAATACAAAATTCGTGAAATTTGTAACAAGTAAAAACACACAGCGGAAATTAAAGAATCTATGTTTAGACATATTGGCACAAAAGTTATTGGTTCATAAAATAGTTGAAATTTTACTGTTCGCCTCCCTACATTTTATTACGAATGGTGTAAACAAATGCCCATATCGTGGACAGCAGGATATCCCATGATAAAAAAGTAAAGAATTGCGTAGAAAACATGATCAAGTTAATATTTCTTCTTCTTTTTCATCATCATCATCATCATCATCATCATCATCATCATCATCATCATCATCATCATCATCATCATCTTCTTCTTCTTCTTCTTCTTCTTCTTCTTCTTCCGTTCATTTTCAGGCGCCAATCTGAATATATTTAAATACAATAGTGGTCATCTTGAACATGTCGACATTTTCGTATAGTTTGTGCACAAACTAAGTTGATGGGGGGAGCCAAATCAGTCTTCTATGTTATAATGGATACTCTTGCAGCAAGAATTGAGTTGAGTTGAGTCAAGAACTGACTTCACAGCACTCGGTTTTAAAACTGACTACTCCACTGCTACACGTGCTGGAGTGACAGACATGCAACTGGACCTTCATTCACCGATGAATTTCTGTAGGTTTTACCCGTTCAGTGATTTAAAAAACGAACAAACGCATAATAGAACGCTGCTCCTATTTGATAAATGTCAAAAGTGGGGCGGTGATCTTTAAACTGTCCTTATGACGTCACCGAGATTGTCTGCACCGTGATATCACGTGCTTGACTCTTGACACCCTCAACAACAATATTGATAGGTTATATGACAATGGCATGGTTATTTTAATTTCTATCACACTGTTAAGGTTTTTACGCGAAGCCCCCACGTATACGAAGTATATTTCTATGTGAGGTATATGGTATATGAGGCACCTGTGTCCCATCTACATCTGTTGTGTATATATATCAAAGTAATGTTGTTCGCGTGAACTATATTTGCTATTTCACCCAAAATTCAAGTATATTTTAAACTATAACAATATGCATTCATATTTATATAATTAAAAGTATACCCAAAGGCTTCCTTGTGCAGCTCCAGTAGAACTTTTCTGTAACATGTTCAGAGCAATGCCTTCTCTCGTTTTCTTGCAACAAGATTCACACTCAACAAGATGGCGGTTTTCTTAGTTCAACCGGAAGCGGAAGTAGCTGAGGGTTAATGAACTTCAAGCTACAGGGGTCACACACTGGGTGGGAAACTGGCGTGAATGGCGCGCAGATTTGCTTATGTTGTTTTGCTGGGTTCAATTCTGTGTCGGGGTCGTCGCTAGGGATCGTTGTATAGGACATGTAACGGTTATATATGTATGGCACCGCTCTGGGAGGTATCATTGTTCGGAGTTTCTTCTTACCATTGACACCGGCAACAACCGACACGCATCGTTGGATTGGGCGATTGAGTTCCAGCCCTATTGGTGCGTAGAGCGGCCAGGTAAAACTCTTCTGACGTTCTCCAACTGTCTGCCCTAGAATTGTCTGGTTAGACCGAAAAGTGTATGCGGTCTTCGTGTTTGGATTCGGACCACTAGGGTAATAGACTAATCCCTGAATCCCTCTTGAGTAACAGCCTTCTTTCGTGATCATCTCTCGAGGATCTACAGCAAAAGCGTGGTCGGGTATTGGAGGCTGACCAGATATATTCGAATGCCGAAACTTAACCAAAACTTGCATTGGCATTGGAGGGATTTTAGCGGGAAGTGGGTACACTGCAGGATACTTTGGCCTGAGGTCTAAGTACTGCCCATACCGTTCATTACTTGTTTCTGTAACTGACGGATTCACATGGCCAGGTAAGACTTTAATCTCCAACGGCACCGTTCTAATCTGCTTCTGCTTCTCTGTATGCTTCTTTTGCTCTTCCTTCTTCTTCGCAACCCACTGTTTATAACCTTCGTCGTTCGCTGCTGTAAAATACTCATCAGTTTCCGTTTGGCTCTCGGATGCTTCTTTCCCCTGGCAAACATCCCGCATCTTAATCACCTGCTTGATGCTGGTGTTTCCCAGCAGCCCCGTGGTGTACCAGTCAACCGTCCTGGAGAAAGGAACATCGTGGAGTTTTGCGTTCGAACCTGGATAGGGAATTTCCGGATTGACACCTATCAATTTTCCCGAACTGTTGAAACCGTATGTGTAATCCCCAGGTTGTATTTGGTAGAATAATGACGTAGGTGCCTTAACAGAGATGAATCCGGTAGGTGGAAGAGCACAGCCTCCAGAAAAACCTCCCCCTCCTCCTCCAAGCTGCGTCTCGCCAAAGGCAAGAACAGACGACGGGGCTGGCTGTTGGTGTGTTGGTGCTGCCAACGGAGGTAGTTGATGATGCGTGGGAAGAGTCAAAAATTGTTGGTAGTTCAGCATAATGGAGATACGATTTATAAGATCAACTCAAAAAGCATATATATGTGAAGCATAGCACGACACATTCAATTTACTTGTTGAAAAAATCGCTCGGGAATTAACTTTATCGTTTAACACAATCACGTATCCGTCAATAAATTTTCAGTTACTTCTAGTTTAGAAATGATTAGATAATCAAAAGATACATTTTAAACGTAGATGTTCGGCAGCTTATGTGATTGAATAGTCCAATTCCTAATTACATTTTTATGTGTCCTTGATGTGCGCCATTTTGAAGTTCACGTCATTTCCTCCTATCATGACATCGACTCAATGGTGCACACTTTTACGACAATTTCTGTAACATATCAAAATGATTATCACCATAATTAGGTGCCATCTCCGCACTGAAGGTCGGCTATAATCAGTCTCGAACACTGTTTGCCCTGCGTCTTCCCAGCATCCTCCCATTTCTTCCAGATTAGCCTCATAAGTGATGTGTGAATGAAACAAAGTATGAGAGCAGAGAGATAATAAAGGCAGAATGCCATACGGGTCCAACTCTTAACCCTTTGAAGAAAAACAAGTTCCTTCTTTCGCTCATTCCTCTCTTTATATAGTCCACCAAGATGTAACATTGCCTTCATCTGGATGTCTCCTCTCCACTTTTTCATCCAGAAAATCCACCTAGCCTTCCAACAGTCTAAGAGCAACACAGCCAGACGTGTGTTTGTAACAGACTCACATAATATGCTCCATAAAGTGGAAACTGGACTGTTTCTGGTGGAGTGGCTAGCATCGCTGGACAGGACGGAGACTGCCAGCGTGTCATGATTGTCTACCCAGGGCCTCGGGTGTACGGGGCAATGAACAGACTGGTTGATTTGCTGCTGCACCACTTGTGGACAGAGAACTACTTTACGATAAGGTTATACGGTGGAGGCTCTCTGGAATCGGATGTTGAATGCAGCTAAACAGAGTTTCCATATCTGGCAAGGTTGGTTCAGAAAGAAGTGAGTAGGATACTCAAAGACTAGATGAGAAACCAGGCAGACGTTTACTTAAGTTGTCACTGGAATAATCAGCACGATATCTCTTCTGTGGTTTAATAAGAGGGCGACGGAGCATGCGTGGAAATGTCCTGAGTGCAGTGATGTCAGTTCTTGCATTTAGTATACATTATTACAGAACACCTTTTAACTATGTCTCCATCCAACCAGCCAGCCAAGCAACCAATCTACATACCAACCAACGAAACAACCAAAACAGCGAAACAACACACCAGTCAGCAAAGCAAATTAACCAGTCAGCTAAGACACCAACCAAAGGTAACAACCAACCAAATATGAAACCAATCAACAGCCAACAAACTAACCAACCAGCCAACAAATCAACCAAGCAGCCAACAAATCAGCCAATCAACAAACCAATCAACAAATCATCCATCCAACAAACAAATCAGCCAAATAAGAAAGTAACCAACAAACCAACAAATAAACCAACGTACCAACTAATCAACCAAACAACCAACAAATCAACCAAGCAACAAATCAACCAACCAACAAACCAATACACAAACCAACCAACCAACAAATCAACCAACCAACCAACCAACTAATCAACCAACCAAATAACAAATCAACCAACCGATAAATCAACCAAACAACAAATCAGCCATCAGCCAACAAATCAATCAACCAACCAACAAATAAACCAACCAACAAATGAACCAACTAACCAACAAATCAACCAACCAACACACAAATCAGTCAACCAATCAGCCAAGAAACTAATCAACCATCCAACTAACAAATAAACCAACCAACCAACAAATCAGCCAGCTAACAAATCAACCAACCAACTAAATAATAAACCAACCAACCAACGAACACATCAACCAACCATTCAAGCAACCAGCCAAGAAACTAACCAACCAACAAACCAACGAATCAACCAACCAACAAACAAGCCAACCAACAGATCAACTAACCAGCAAACCAACCAATCAACAAATCAATCAGCCAACCAAGCAACCATTACAAACTTAAACGTAGGGTCCCCAACGCGAACAACACAGAAGAGGAAGAAACACTTTCACATAGCTAAGACCGGAAATCAGACGACATGTTTTATACAATAGATTTGCCTTCGGAGACGCGTCCAAGCCAGATCAATACAGATATTGTTTGCATGACCTGGCCCTAGCGCCGACTTCGGTCGAATGAGGGGGCCATCGATTGGCTCGATGCGCCAGGAATGAAAGATATCTGATTTGCATTCAAGAATCAACAGTTTATTTTTATATCGATAGAATAACTCGGTTCACGATGTAATTTTTCTTCAGAAGCAGGCCCCCTTGCGTGGATTTTGAAGAGTATGAGCGTCGATAGTGAATACAACAATGGGAAAATATTGAATGTAAAAATTGTTTAGTTAATCATCATCATCGTGTGCCATATCGATAAGCTTGGGCGGTCATGTTTCGACACCTCCCTCAGTCACCAGAGTCGAGGATCAGCTCTATGTTCTTGTCTCGGTTATACCATGTGGCGTCACAGACAGCCAAAACTGCTGGGATAGATTGAGACGTCCTGTACAGGACATACAAATAACTTTTATGTTTCATTATATATTGTCTAAGACCAAATTACATACCATTAATATATATTGGGAATATCTTCATCATCATTAACCATGCTGGTAAGAATGGCTGTTTATGGACGCCATCTCCCAAATATTGGTTATATCAAAGAAAATGATGACACCAAAATATAAGATAACAATTGAAAGGAATACGCTTAACCAGGTGAATAAATGTAAATATCTAGGGGCAATTATGTCAGACTGAAGATGCACAACAGAGATTAAGACTGAATGCGAATTCTGTCCATATTCTATAGTTGTGGGTTCTTTGTGACAACCGGAAAGATATGTGGAACGAGATTGATGAAGACAGCGAGAAAAGATTATTGACAGTGCAAGCAAAAGCTGCTTTTCAGAAAATGAAAGATATCTTAGGAAATAAGTCATTATCATTGAATGTAAGAAAGAGATGGCTAGAAAGCTATGCAGAACCCATTTTGCTGTATAGCAGTGAATCTTGGAAAGTAAATGAACAAAATAGGAAGAATTTGGAAGCAACAGAGATGTTGTTCCTGAAACGAATGTTGCGAATTCCCTGGACTGCCTGAGTAATTAATAACGATTGCCTGAAAGAGGCTAATGAAACTAAAACATTATATACAACAATAGGAATTAGACAAAAAGCTTTCTTTGGTAATTTGATGAGAAAAGAAGTACTGGAAAACATCGTGACGACTGGAAAGATCGAGAGGAAGAGAAAAAGAGGGCGACCAATTGGAAATGAAGCTGGATGGACTGAGACGGTAGTTTGGAATATCAACAACAGAACACCAAAGACCGAGATCTGTGGAGAGACATGAACACCTACGCCAGCTGGCAGGACACTTGATTATGACCTCGCACGATTCCCAGTCTCTGATTAGGGCTGCGTTCTTGTGCCGATTAAGTCATTTGGCCAATCATCTAGGTCCCTATTAGGTCATTTGGCCATGCCATCAAGATCCCGATTAGGTCATTTGGCCAAGCCATCTACGTCCCGATTATGTCATTTGGCCAATCATCTAGGTCCCTATTAGGTCATTTAGCCAATCATCTAGGTCCCTATTAGGTCATTTGGCCATGCCATCTAGACCTCGATTGGGTCATTTGGCCATGCCATCAAGATCCTGATTAGGTCATTTGGCCAAGCCATCTATGTTCTGATTAGGCCATTTCGTCAAGCCATCTAGTTTTCGCCAGTTATCATTCAGCTGACACGTTTATTTCTCCTCAATACATTCCCAACACGCGACAGCGTGGAGTCCAGCACGCGGGCCTCCCCAGCTAGTGGTCTCGTGTTCCAATCCCCATTAAGGTCGAAATGTTTTAAAAATTGATATTCAGGCTTCCTTGTTAACACAGCCGTACCAGGAAATATCCTGGGACATAAAGTCGGCCGCCGTGATATTGACCACATCACTCATCGTGTGCGGATTTTAAAAAAGGATCAGTTTACACGCCTTAAAACATAATTGGTACATGGTGCTAGACCCATATTTGTGTAGACCAGTCGGCACTGGGTGGCTGATGAGGTCAGTATCTCGATGGCCATCTTTATTTCCCAAGACATTGCTGGTACCCATTTTAGGCTGGATCAACCTGGGAGGCCAGATCAATGTTTAAGAAAACCTCCGATTCCACCCATCTTAATCAAACCCGT
Source organism: Cepaea nemoralis (assembly GCA_014155875.1). NCBI lineage: Eukaryota > Metazoa > Mollusca > Gastropoda > Stylommatophora > Helicidae > Cepaea > Cepaea nemoralis. The sequence goes on from JACEFZ010015221.1 coordinate 12,196, forward strand.
GTCCACCAGGTCAATAGGCCAGTGGCTAGCCACTACTCTATCATAGCTCCTACCATTTGCCGATTGGTGTATAAAAATATGAGGCTAACAACATATATCCAAAACGGGGGTCTGCATGGCTGAATGATATCTCCTAGTACACGATGATTCGATACCTCACACACAATCAGAACAAGAACACAATCACGATATCCAGGGCTGTGGAGATAGCGTTGATGGCGGACATAATCACCCTCATTTATCGAAAATGACACCTGATGGTGATGAAGTTTCTTGACCATGTTGCTAACTGATTCACTGCCAAACAAACAGTAGTCTTGGACCACACATGGCGCACAATCACATGAACAAATGGTATAATGGGAATTTCCGTTCATGGTGCTTTCAAATTGCGGAAGATACCACGAAACAAAACAAATAACACATTGACCCTATTATGGCGATATAATGTTACATTTGGCGATCCGTTGGCACTGAATCAAGTAATGATGATAAAGTGAAGGTGATGATGATGATAATAATAATCGTTGAAATCAAGACCACAAGTTACAGCGGTACAGAGTTAATCGTTTAATGCAGTCATTTGAATCACAGTGCCAGAGTTTGTTACATTGATCACATGTATTACAGAATATGACTTCAGCAGTCTGCATCACATTTATCAGTTTAGCAATTAACTGATAGAACACTTAGAAATTCAACCTAAAGACTAAATGTCATGGCAGGGCAGACCAGGCTCTAAGCCTTGGTCAGCAAATCATCTAGAATCCATGCTCCGACAGGCGCACAGTTCGAGTCAGCTTTGCTGACATGGCGGTTTCTGCAACTTGTCTTGTTCCAGATGTATTGTGTTAACATTTTCTCTGGAGTAAATTATGTTGTTTCCACCTTGGCGTTGTGGTGGTGGGGGGGGGGGGGGGGGGTGGGGGGGGGGGGGGTGGGGGGGGGGCTTGAGTTTCTCAATGACCCTGAGAGCTATGCCGGCGGTAGCGTAGCTACCAGCAGGGCCTCCCAAGCCAGAGAGGTCAAATGGTAGAGAACAAAGAGAAACACCCTGGTCCTCCAGGTTGGGGGTTGAAGCGTGGGGTTAACCCCCCGCCTTTGTAAAATCTATTTTGTTACGAAACAGATAAATAAGCGGAATAATAATAAAAGAGATCTCCAAGAGATTAAATAATAAATAATGCGGACTGATAAAACAGATCTCCATAACATTTTTGTGGACTTTAAAAAGGCTTATGATAGTGTCCGTAGGAATAGTCTATGGAATGCTATGCAGGAATTTGGTATACCAAAGAAGTTAATCAACATGACCAGACCATGCATGGAAGATACTTATAATATGGTAACATATAAAGACAGGAAATCAGACCCCTTCCAAATAACATCTGGCTTGAAACAGGGTGATGCACTATCGCCGCTCCTTTTCTATCTGGCTCTAGAGAAAGTTGTAAGGAAGGTAAAGGAGTAATGTGCTATTAGAGGAACATCCAGACTGCTTGGTTACGCAGATGATATAGATATTATAGGGGAAAATGAACAAAAGACATTGGAAATATTGACTCACTTAAAGGGAAAAGCTCAACAAATGGGGCTGGTTATCAATCAATATAAGACCGAATATATGGTAATTTCAAGAGAAGGAGCGGCTAAAAACGCTGACCACATACAAATAGATAATATGACCATTAAAAGAATGGAAACATACAAATACCTGGGTACAATCTTCAACTGCTCCAACATAATAAGGGAAGAAATACAAGCTAGAAACAACTCTGGAAATAAGATATACTATGCACTACAACGTCTGCTAAAATCAAATGCGCTATCTCGTAACACCAAGATCACAATATACAAAACACTGATTAGACCAGTTGTGCTGTATGGCTCTGAAACCTGGAGTACAACTAAAGGAGACGAAGCCTTGTTACAAACCTTTGAGAACAAAGTCTTAAGACGCATCTTTGGGCCCATTAGGGATACAAAAAGTGGAGAGTGGAAAAGAAGAAGCAACAAAGACATTTATGATCTGTTTAAGTCCCCGCTAATCACTGGTATCATGAAGGCTAATAGACTGTAATGGCTGGGTGTATAGAAAGAATGGAAGATAATAGGGAAACAAAACTCGCTTACACTCAGGAAATAAATGACCGTAGACCCTGAGGTAGACCAAGAAGACGGTGGAGAGATAATATACATACAGACCTACAAGCACTTGGAATCAGCGACTGGCAAGAGAAGGTCAACCAGAGAGACGAATGGAGACGGCTTGTATCTGCAGCAAAGAACCTCAATGGCTCGGAATGCTGAAGAAGAAGAAGAAGAAGAAGAGAAGAAGAAGAAGAAGAAGAAGAAGAAGAAGAAGAAGAAGAAGAAGAAGAAGAAGAAGAAGAAGAAGAAGAAGAAGAAGAAGAAGAAGAAGAAGAAGAAGAAGAAGAAGAAGAAGAAGAAGAAGAAGAAGAAGAAGAAGAAGAAGAAGAAGAGAGGGATCATGCTGATTGGGCAACGCAATTCAACCCAGGCTTTGTGCTACGGAGAGGCTATTACGCCTTTTTTCAAGCAGAAAACACACTATCGTCTGTCAAGACGACCAGGTGCCAGTACAGTAGTAAGAACACTACTAGTGAAAATTGTGTACATTTCTAGTAGCGAAAATAGAGCTGAGTGCGAACGAGACGATGTCAAAGGAGAATCCACGCGAATCGTGACCTACAGACCATCAGGTCGCGTAAAGGAACCTACTGTGGGTACATTAAGTGCTAGGACCATCATATTTTAAGGAGGAAACAGGTAGCCAGTCTCTCCCTCCAGTAGTGAACGTTGATAGCTGATATCATCATCATCATGTGCCATGCCGGTAAGCGTGGGCGGTCATGTTTTGACATGTCACTCGATCACCCGAATCGTGGATCAGCTCAGTGTTCTTGTCTCGACCATTCAACGTGGTCAAGCCATCCAGGCATTTACTTCTCTGCCCTCACCTTGTTCTCATTCTCTTGCCAGTTCCAGCTGATATAGGACCCTCGTAAGCCAGTGCTCATGCCAATGTCAGCATGGCGTCATAACCACTACACCAATTTTCCCTCTGGGAAATAAGGCAGGTCTCTCTCAAGTAGCAGGTACTCTGCAGCACGCGGCTCTCATCGCGATAGACCGACATAACTCAAATCTCTGGTCAGTTCCCCCGCTTTATATGTCCGTGGTGTCTAGAATGTCCTGTGTCCATCTGGATGCTTGCCAACCCCCGCCCTTTCCCCCAGAAACCCCAGTCTCTATCGATGTACTCTCCACGACACTTAATATTCTTAGTTGCATAATCCTTTACAGGACATTGCAGTCAACTCTAGCATTTTTGGCTGTTTGTGATGTCTTAGCAAGTTTGCATTCAGTAGTTTGCCATTGCTTTCTGAACAACCAGCACTCATACCATTTTATAAAAACCAACGCAAGGCGTTCTGCTGCCAAATCGCCCATAGCTGTGTTTCGAACGTGGTGTGCGGGATTACGAATTGCGTCTGCAACACCTTCGCCACAGATCCACACACCCTGATTGGTGCTGGTTGGAACAGATCATTTTGAAATTTCTGGGAACTGAATCCAGACCATTGTTTTGTTACATTGGCACCTTTCCGTCTTGACAGACGATAGTTTGGTACATTGTGCTTCAAAAAGGCTTAATAACTACGATCCATGGCGGTGGCGAGTGTGGCTGGTAAGGCCAATTCTTGCTGCAAATGTTTGCCCACAGTAGGTGCATGTGAAAACATGGTCACTTCCACCATTTTGCACCATCTTACGTCTCTCACGGTCTGTGTGTGCTTTATCTGCAATCATTTTCTCCTTTGTCTTTATTCCATTTCTGATAGTTGCCCTCCATGCAACACGGTCAGCGGCGACGTGCTCCCAATGTGCATTATCAATACCTGTATCAATCATGTCCCGCTTACACACATCTGTGTATCGTAGTAGAGGCCGACCCTGAGATCTCCTACCCGTCTGTAATTCACCAAAAAAGATGTCCTTTGGTATTCTACCATCATCCATCCTCCTAACGTGTCCTATCCATCTAAGTCTACGAAGACTGAGCATGGAATACACCGTCACACAACCTGATTTTTCCAATACTTCAGTATTTGTGATTTTGTCTTGCCACTTAATACCAAGTATTCTTCGCAGACACCGCATATGAAAGCTGTTTAAACGTTTCTCTTGGCGTGAGTAAGTTGTCCAGGTTTCACTGCCATAAAGAAGAGTACTAAGGACACAGGCTTGGTAGACGAGGACTTTTGTTTGGCAGTAAGCTTCCTGTTTTCCCAGACTCTTTTTGCTAACATGTTCATTGTTGTTGCTGCCTTGCCAATCCTGATGTTGATTTCCTGATCGAGGGATAATTTGCTATTTACCTCTGATCCTAGATATGTAAAATGGTCTACTATCTCCAGTTCGGCGTCGTCAATAAAGATTGATGGTACACCATGTGCACCTTGTGACATAATCTGTGTCTTCTTTTTGTTAATTGTTAAACCAAATTCAGAACAAGCATTGGAGAATGCAGATAGTAGATGTTGTAATTCTTCCTCAGAGTGGGTCGTAATCGCAGCATCATCCGCAAAAAGCAACTCTCTGATTGTTTTGTTAAACGAACACTAACTACTACGCCATCACATCTGTTGTGGGTAGATTTCCTATTTTGAGGCTATATATTGCCAGGGCAATGGTGTAATTAACTGGTCGCCTATTTGTAATTTTCAACTATCTGACGTATATTTGTAATTTTCAATTATCTTAATTACTGTATACTACGCAGCATTGAAATGAAGAATATAATGAAATATAAACATAAGTATTGATATGTAGTTCTGTAGTATGCACCCGACGAGATGCAGCGAAATATGCCAGTCAATAAATCGTGCAACATATTCTTTGTGGCTTCTGTGTGTTTAAAAACATAAATATATTACATTTAATTTAATTAAGTCCACATTAATCAAACCGGCAGTTCTGAGCATACCCATGTAAGGCAAAATAGAAATGTGTGAGACGGCAAAAGCCCAACTAATTACAATATTATCATTACTCTTGGCGGGGAATTCAGAAATCTAGCTGTGGGAGGCAGGTAATAGATGTGCACAATTTGATAAACAGCTATCATCATCAATGATCTTGTTGCTAAACTACCACATGGAATTAAAGCGGCAATATACGCTGATGACCTGGTCATATTGAGCACAAAAGAACATGCATCAGTGGCCACCAGATCGCTATAAAAAGCTGTAGATGCATTTGTTGCATGGGTAAATAGATGGTGTGTCAGCATAGACACTGACAAGTGCAGCTGCACTCTATTTATCCTCTCTCCAAAACAAAAGGCAGGGATCATCCAGATAAATGGAACACCCCTAAGAGAAGATAAAGAACCAACATACCTTGGAGTAACATTTGATGACAGGCTGACATGGAGAAAGGACATCAACAAAGTAGTAGCAAAAGCCAGAAGGAAAATAGCCATCCTGAGAAAAATTAGTGGAACATGGGGAGCCAGTGGGAAAATACTTAGCAAAGTTTATCAACAGAGCATACGACCACACATGGAATACGAGCCAAATGCATGGAGTTCAGCATCAAACACCACAGTACAAGAGCTGAACAAGGTGCAAAATCAAGCACTTAGAGTCACCTCAGGAGGGCTGAGATTAATTATCGATTACCTAAGGAAGGAGTAAAGGAAAAACAACCCAATGTGCCCGTTATATACACCAAAAGAAAATGATCAAATCAGTCAGAAAGCCACCAAAACCTGCTCAAGACGACTACCATGTTATGGACAGAATAGAACAAATCATTATTCTGCTCAAGAGAACAAGACAATAGATTACACAACCGCATGTATACAAAATTGAAGATTGGCGAATCAGCCATGTGCACATGTGGATTGGCGTCGCAGACAGCAGATCACATACTCCAGGACTGCCCAAAACATGACACTCTATGGACCGCTGAGTGAATTAAACAAGACAGTTAAATTCATACAAGAGATAACCTTGCAGTTTAAGACAAATTTCAAGCGAACGAAAGAAGAAGTAGACAGACAGCTCTGGATAGAGTAACATTATTTACAACGATGATTCTGTTCTGGATGGAAAGAGGTCCAGATGGGCATATCCATCTTGGTATCGCGGAGAGATTCTTGCTGAGAACAACCGAGCATATGTAAATTATTATCCAGCACAGGGGTAGAGTTCTTCAGTGGGTAAGATTCCATCAAGTTGATTTCCCGGTGTGTCCGACTATCTGTCTCTGTTTCAGATGGTCCACAGTGGAAGGATATGGTATGCATACTTAAGTTATATAGATGTGTCATTTTTTCAACATGTTGGATCTACTGCTCAGACGAATCATGGGCTCATGGCGATGAGGTGTTCGGGGATTAAAAGACGCTTGCCGTTGGTCACTGAGGAAGGACAGTTTGCTATAGAGGTTGATAAATCGATACTTTAGCGCATTTCTCATAATTTGTGGCGATATCAAGTATAATCACAAGTGGGGACAATGTAGGCGTATCCACAATCGTTGCGTAACGTGAAAAACAAGCATTCCAACTTGCAAGAAAATGCTGAAGGAGAAAGAAAACGCGTGTGGCAAGGTTGTTGTTTCTTGGCAAATAATCAGTCAGTCAAATCATTGTAGTCCAAGGCGTGAAGTGATATTTCATAAGCCTACTTCCATGTCAGACTGGAAATGAATCCCTTGTGAGGCACCTCACTGACATCGTTAGGCGTGCCCGTGAGTTTGTAACGTGATTTGAGTGCACACCTGGAAGAATACAGAAGCAATCCAACAACTGGCACTGCTGTAAAGATGAAGGTAATCCCATGATAGATACAGTTGGTGGTAGGACAACATGCGGTTTCATATATACTGGGTTATAACTTTCGGAGGTGCATTACTTACTCCTTTCTCCGCGAAATGTTGTTCCTCGCAGAAAAAAGAAAGTTCTGGTACCTGGTTCACAAGATTTCGGCATTGCCAGGGCTACACAAGTTGGACAACAAACGTCGCGACTGTGGATCTAACCCTGGTGACTGTGTTGGCAAGCTGGTGTACTATTCACTACATTATCACAGTTGTTTTTGTAAGTATTTCAACATAAAAAATAAATCCTAAGGTGTCTTTGCACCCTGGTGTAGAAGAGGAAAGACAGTGAACAATGACGAACAATCCATGATTCCGATGAATCCATTATTTCAAGAACACTTCACATAAATAAGTAATCATCTGTTATATTTCTCAAAATACAATAGAGCTATTCCTGGGAATCCATATCTTGCAACCATTGGCGTATCCGACAATCCCGTGTGGAGTCATGGATATCACATTTATATGACAGCATGTGGCTCGGTCGAGTAGTTCCACCTCTGCTGCGGTCTCTGCATATTTCTTTCTTATGAGCGCGGATCATTTTCTCTTGTAGGCGGAGATCACACGGCGAACCTTCTCGACCTTCGGGCCCTTTATCCCCATTGCCTGGTTCAGATGCACGATCGCCGGAGACAGAATCCGATTGGTCAGTATTTTCCTCCACTGCTTCCGTAACCAATAGGAAAGCTTCTGGACCTTGCGTAGCTCCTGCATTTATTTTATCCATGGTTTTCAGGTCACTCATCGACTGAGACGGCCGGGCACAAACGTCGCGGGTCACAACATCCTCCGAATACGACATAAACCGCCTCAAATGGGAAGGCTTCAAAGATACCTTTTCCGACTCCGTCAAAGACAAATCATTGTCCGAGTCCGAATCATTTGACAAGAGGCCTATACTCCTGGCCGTGCATTCGCTATTCAGTGACAACGCGCTCCCGACCCTACTGGACGAGGTCAAGACTTTAAGACAATTATTTGAATCCATAGTATCCACCCACTCAAACTGCCCGCGTGCGTGGTCTTTCGAGCTAACATCCAGATCAACTGACCTCCTGAAAGTTCTTGGAGAGCAGAAGACCTCCAGATAGTTCTCGGGAGTCGTCGTGTCGCCGCCAGGTACCAACCTCACAGCCAGGTTTGGCATGCTGCTGGTCGGAAGTCCTATATCAGACGAAGACCTTACCCCCATATGCGAGCTAGTCACATGACTAGACTGTCCAGTCCCTAAGCTATTTCCGCTAGCATCCTTTTTATTGACATCGTCCACTTCTGAAGACGAAGCCGCACCGAAATGCACTGATGATGATAATGACGACGAAAGCAGCGATGACGATTCCTTTCTGTCACTAAGAATAATCGTGGGAATATCTGCTAGCTCTCCGGCCTTTGGAGCCGATGATGGTCGCTTCTTCGCCAACTCGGCTATGCGTGGATCACTTGCCTTCGCCATAGCTGGTCAGTTTTCACAAGAATTTTCAACACGAAGCATGTGTACAGCTTCTTGGAATGTCTCACGTAGGTATATTTTGTAGATTTGAACATGCCATGAGAAAGGGCCTCTAGTGATGATTGATAGCTACAGAAGCTCTTGCTAACAGCATCTGCAAAAGATTAACAGTACATAGTTCATAAGAATACAACAGTGAAACGTTGTAATAATAAATAGTTCATAAGAATTAAACATTGAAATATTTCATAAGAATACAACAGTTAAACGTTGTAATAATATATCATAAGAATACAACAGTTAAACGTCATAATAATATTTCATAAGAATAGAACAGTGAAACGTAATAACAGTATATCGTGTTGGAGGGAAATATAACTATCCATAGAGGATACTGGCGTGTAAAATAATAATAACGTGTTTCTTCTTATTCTTCCGCCACCTCCACTTCCCCTCTTCCTTCTTCGTATCCACTTCCGCCATCTTAATCACCGAATTACAAGCAGACACTAGGCATCACACTTTGTGACCTCAAACAGGACAAATAGAAGCTCAACACGCCATATAGTCTAAAACTTTCTAAGACCTGAGGGGTGGCTGAGGGGTAGTAGAGAGGAGGAAGGGAGGGGGGAACTTCACATGTATTGGTTGAAACTCAAAGAATTAGTGGAAGAGTAACGTTTAGTTTAGAGCAGTGGTTCTCAACCTTTTTTGGCCCGTGCCCCCCTTCACCATATTTTCAGAACGTCATCCCCCCCCCCTTCTTATCAAAAATTTGGCCCGTGCCCCCCCCCCCTTCACCGTATTTTCAGAACGTCATTCCCTCCCCTTTCATATTTCCTATCTAAAAATCCCCCACCCCTACACAGTATACGTATAAATGAAAGGTAAATTTAATAGCATATACTAAAACAAGTCTAGACATCCACATAAAACATGATTTGTGGGTCTACTTACTTTATAAAATGAATTTTAGAAGGATGAGACGTACATAACTGTAAAGTATGAAGGGAAAAACAATATCAAGTAATCGGTTATTGTATTAACGCGATCTTGAAATGGTCTTCATTCCCCCCCCCCCCCTGGAAACCCTAAAATTCCCCCCTGGGGGGGGAATTACCCACCGGTTGAGAACCACTGGTTTAGAGGATACGCAAGACAACTAAAGTTTACAAGATACACTAGAAAACTAACGTTTAGAGCAGTGGTTCTCAATCTTTTTTGGCCCGTGCCACCATTCACCATATTTTCAGAACGTCATTCCCCCCCCCCCCCCCTTCGTATTTCCTACCAAAAAATTTGGCCCGTGGGCACCCCCCCCCCCTTTACCATACTTTCGGAACGCCATTCCCCCCCCCCTTTTCGTATTTCCTACCTAAAGCCCCCCCCCCTCCCTTTTTTTTACATAGTATACGTAATAATGGAAGCTAAATTTAATAGCGCATATTAAAACAAGTCTAGACGTCCACAAAAAAACGTGATTTGTGGGTCTACTTACTTTATAAAATGAATTTTAGAAGGGTGAGATGTACAGAACCGTAAAGTATACAGGGAAAAACAATATTAAGTAATCGGTTCTTGTATTAACGCGATCTTGAAATAATCTTCCCCCCCCCCCCCCCTGGAAACCCTAAAATTGCCCCCTGGGGAATTCCCCACTGGTTGAGAACCACTGGTTTAGAGGATACACTAGACAACAAACGTTTAGAGCAGTGGTTCTCAACCGGTGGGGAAATCCCCCCCAGGGGGGAATTTTAGGGTTTCCAGGGGGGGGGGGGGGATGAAGACCATTTCAAGATCACGTTAATACAAGAACCGATTACTTGATATTGTTTTTCCTTTCATACTTTACAGTTAAGTACTTCTCATCCTTCTAAAATTCATTTTATAAGTCAGTAGACCCACAAATCATGTTTTATGTGGATGTCTAGACTTGTTTTAGCATGTGCTATTAAATTTACCTTACATTTTTACGTATACTGTATAGGGGTGGGGGGATTTTTAGATAGGAAATATGAAAGGGGGGGGGGATGACATTCTGAAAATACGGTGAAGGGGGCACGGGCCAAATTTTTGATAGGAAGGGGGGGGGGGGGAATGACGTTCTGAAAATATGGTGGAGGGGGCCAAGGGCCAAAAAAGGTTGAGAAACACTGGTTTAGAGGATATACTAGACAACTTAACGTTTAGAGGATACACTAGACAACTAACGTTTAGAGGATATACTAGACAACTAATGTTGAGAAGAAACATCATGATTCAGTGCCTTGTCGGCTGGCGTGGGAGATCATGCCTCTCCACAAACTACGATCTCCGACGTCATGGATCAATTCGTGTGTTAACTCTCTTCCGTGATATGACACAAAACTGTCAAGAATATTATTATGCTGTCTTCCGCTATCTCTCTTTCCGCAAATCTTTCTGGTTGTCACAACATGTTCTAGTTTTTGTCTTCTGATAGCGTAGAAAAAAGAAAAAAAAACGATGACGGCCTCTTTCTGGTGTTTGTGATAAGCTGTCTTTGCGATTCTGGGTCCCTTATAAGTTCCTGATTGCTCATTTTGGCTGTCCAATTAATTGTCTGCATTCTTCTATACAACCACATCTCCACATCTTCACGGGATTTTTTCGCCTGTGTACTAATTGTCCAGGATTCGCAGCCCTTATGGTTCTATGTTACATGCAAGAGCTCTTTTTCTAACTGCCAAGGACAATGACTTATTGCATAAAACGTTCTTCATTTGATAGAATGCAGGTTTTGTTTGTTCCATTCTGCCCTTTACCTATGTGATGCATCTTCCATCTTATGTTATCCATGTGCCTAGATATCTGAATTCGTGCACTTGCCCCAAAATACAGTCCTTTACTTTAATTGCAGATTAAGGCACAATGTGCTTCGTTGGTATAAGTTAAAGCTATAGATTACCACGAGGGATTCGAACCTGCCACCTGCAAATGACAATTTCACACATGTATTTCAGTGCACAGTCAACTGGACACCCCTGGTAACGATGTCTTCTATATTATTCACTCGAAGACAACTGTGAAATATGGATGGAATTATCTAGGTTTATATCATCCACCTGAACCCACAACCATGGAATATGGATAGAGCCAGGTCTTATCATCCACCCGAACTCACAACTATGGAATACGGACAGAATTAGCAAGGTCTATACCATCCACCTGAACCCACAACCATGGAATATGGATATAGCCAGGTCTTATCAGCCACCCAAACCCACAAATTATGGAATATGGACAGAATTAGCCAGGTCTCTATCATCCACCTGAACCCACAACTACGGAATATGGAAAAAATTAGTCAAGTCTATATTATCCACCCGAACCCACAACTATGGAACATGGACAGAATTAGCCAGGTCTATATCATCCACCGGAACCCACAACTATGGAATATGGACAGAATTAGCCAGATCTATATCATCCACCGGAACCCACAACTATGGAATATGGACAGAATTAGCCAGGTCTATATCATCCACCGGAACCCACAACTATGGAATATGGACAGAATTAGCCAGATCTATATCATCCACCCTAACACACAACTATGGAATATGGACAGAATTAGCAGTATCTATATCTCCACCCTAACACACAACTATGGAATATGGACAGAATTAGCCAAGTCTATACATCCACCGGAACCCGCACTATGGAATATGGACAGAATTAGGCCAGGTCTATATCATCCACCCTAACACACAAACTATGGAATAGGACAGAATTAGCCAGATCTATATCATCCACCCTACACACACAAACTATGGAATATGGACAGAATTAGGCAGATATCATATCATCCACCCTAACACACAACTATGGAATATGGACAGAAGTAGCCAGGTCTATATCATCCAGCCGGAACCCACAACTATGGAAATATGGACAGGAATTAGCCAGGTCTATATCAGCCACCGGAACCACAACTATGGAATATGGACAGAAATTAGCCAGTCTATATCATCCACCCTAGGAATATGGACTATGGACAGAATAGCCAAGGTCTATATCATCCACCGGAACCCACAACTATGGAATATGGACAGAATTAGCCAGATCTATATCATCCACCCTAACACACAACTATGGATTATGGACAGAATTAGCCAGATCTCTATCATCCACCTAACACACAACTATGGAATATGGCAGAATTAGCCAGGTCTATATCATCCACCGGAACCCACAAACTATGGAATATGGACAGAATAGCCAGGTCTATATCATCCACCCTAACACACAACTATGGAATATGGACAGAATTAGCCAGAATCTATATCATCCACCCTAACACACAACTATGGAATATGGACAGAATTAGCCAGGTCTATATCATCCACCGGAACCCACAACTATGGAATATGGACAGAATTAGCCAGGTCTATATCATCCACCCTAACACACAACTATGGAATATGGACAGAATTAGCCAGATCTATATCATCCACCCTAACACACAACTATGGAATATGGACAGAATTAGCCAGGTCTATATCATCCACCGGAACCCACAACTATGGAATATGGACAGAATTAGCCAGGTCTATATCATCCACCGGAACCCACAACTATGGAATATGGACAGAATTAGCCAGATCTATATCATCCACCCGAACCCATTTCATCATTCAATGTCTTGCCGGTTGGCGTGGGCGATGACGCCTCTCCACAGATTGTGACCTCCAACGGCATGGATTAATTTATGTGTTGACTCCCTTCCGTGCCATGACGCAAGACTGTCAATAATCTTCTCTCGCTGTCTTCATCAATCTCGTGCCACATATCTTTCCGGTTGTCACAAAGAACCCACAACTATAGAATATGAACAGAATTCGCATTCAGTTTTTTTTTTCGTTCGCTCGCTTTGAACTCAAGCGTAGTCCATAAACATGCTACTACCACTAGTTATTGCCGCTGCTGAGGAGTGATTTTTGTGTATGGAATAGCTTTCCCTATTACCAGTGTCCTTCACCATCAGGCAAACCCACTACGACTACTGAGGTACTTGTAATTTACGTCCTCATGTTAAGGACAAGAAGTCACCATTTTAGTCCAACTGACAGGTGTAGGGGTTGAACCCGCTATCTCGTCAACAGCATGCCGGAAGTTTAAGAGCCAGCTCTCTTATCTATTCGGTCATGCTGACCCCCGTACGTAGTCCTTTAAATATCACTCCGTGTCTCAGAAACGACGTCACATGATCAGCGGTTCTAAAAAAATATCACAGAAGCCCGATTCGTGGCAGAGCTGGGGGTGAGATTATCTAATTTCGAAAACATAATCGTCAAGGAACTGCACACAGTACATACAACGTCACAGCAATTATTACCATTTATAGAATGTGAAAGAAAAGTACACGAAAGCGTAAATAAAAGAAAGCAATTAGACAACAGAAAAATCTAAAACAAATTATAGGCACGCCAGATTTCATTCTGTTAATATTGAACGATTTCGTAGCCTCGCGGGGAAATGTGTGAACAAGTCCAACCATGCACGTTTCAATGACGTCATTACCAGGATTTTCTGGAGGAATAGGCAACAATAATCGATAACGCACAATGAAAACTAAATATTTATATTAACTCTTAAATTTTTCAATCGCTGATAACTATTACACTAAACTAATCTAATACCTGATCGGGCGAGGATGTATAACAGTAAAGGGAGTTAGCTTAGGAGTGGAGAGTTAATGAATGCTGCGCATTCATTAACTAGTGGGAAATCATAGTTAGTGAACGTGTATGCACGAATGGGTAGACGTATCCAGGGGTTGCACACGCGTCACTGGGGACTTGGGATTCAACTAGGAGAACAGTAAAGATGTCCGTGTTTACCATCATCAGTTAGAAGATGTATGATTTCAACCAATAAACGAATGTTTATAGAACAGACGAGACTTGTCCACTATATCGACACGAGCCTTCCACACACACAGCCTTATCATATCATCTACACTGTTATAGATGTTCTAAAACATTAAAAGTTATTTGCGTGTACTTCACAGGATGTCGCAATCAATCACAGCATATTTTAGCTGTTTGTGACTGCTTAGGTAATTTTACTTTCTGTAGTTTGCCATTGATTTCTGAACAACCCACGTTCATACTGTTGTTTAAACGCAAGGCGTCTGCTACCAAATCACCTACAGTTGATTTTGAACCCGGTATTCGGGATTGTGAAACGCGTTCGATGCGCCTTGGCCACAGATGCCGACATTTAAAGGCATTACGAGAAATTAATTGGATTAAAGTAACAAACACAAGGAACAGAAGAAATCGCAAACATTGACTCCGAACGAGTGGTTTAATTGAACAACTTGGTATAGGAGTTAGGAAAAGTCAGGACTTATGTTTAACTAATAAATGTATGATGCATTCTTTGATAGAGAAGGAGTTAGGAAAAGTCAGCACTTATGTTTAACTAATAAATGTATGATGCATTCTTTGATAGAGAAGGAGTTAGGAAAAGTCAGGACTTATGTTTAACTAATAAACGTATGATGCGTTCTTTGTTAGAGAAGGAGTTAGACCAGGTAAGGATTTATGAAGTTGCTAATCAACGTATGATGCGTTGCTTGGTACTACACAGGACAAGTAAAGATTGTAAGGAGTAACTAATCAACGTATGATGCGTTGTTTGGTACATAACTAGTTTGGACACGTGCGGGTTGTATAAGTAACAAACCAACGTATATTGCGATGGTTGGTACACCAGTTTAGACACGAAAGGGTTGTGTAAGTAACAAAGCAACGTATATTGAGATGGTTGGTACAGAAGGAGTTAAAACAGGTAAGGATTGTAAGGAGCAACTAATCAACGTTCGATGCGTTGTTTGTTACTCTAGCTTGGACACGTAAGGGATGAATAAAGCTCTGGAAGAATCTCAAAACTGAGAGTAAAGACCAGCAGAACTTTCAATCAGATAGCAATGGAAACAATTAGTAGTATGACTATCGCTGGCTGTTGAACGAGGGAACGGAGCGAGTGTGGAAATGTCCTGAATGCAGTGATGTCAGTTCTTAGCTCAACTCACCTCAGCTCAACTTTCAAAAGTTTTACACCCCCTAACCACACAACAATTTAAAAACAAAACAAATAATGCCTTCCTCCACAATGCAAATCAATAGTGAGGCAGTCATTTTGCAATCTTTATTGTGCATACTGATCTATCCTATCCCTACGTAGGGTATTGCTTAAGAGTCTGTGTCCTGAAATAAAATATACCGTTGTCCATTCTTCTTTCATACACTAAATAATAACATTCCTGTTAATGACTTTCCCCTCGTATAAAGCATTGACAGTTCTGTGAATATTGCCCGTGAAACAGCCACATCACTCACGGTGTATCCTGCCACAAAAGCATGAAAACCGCTGGTAACGCATGCTGACGAATCGACTCGGGTAATAAAAACCGTCCAATTACAATCGCTGTCGGACATGCTGTCAGTAACTGACAAGATCATCTCCATGCTTCGTGTAGTTTCTCGGCGAAGTGATGTTTTAATTAATGGGCTTTAAAATATGCAATAAATGGGCGTTCGTGGCAAGGGATCAGTTTCAACACTTGAAATGTATAGAAGGACTTTGCCTGCCGCTTGTGAAGTGACAAATTGTGATGTATGCTTGCTTGTTCGCGGCATGTGAAGTGACAAACTTTGATGTATGCTTGCTTGTTTACAATTTGTGAAGTGACAAATTCTGACGTATGTTTGTTTTCACAGCTTGAAAAGTGACAAATTTTGATTATGTTTGCTTATTCGCCGCTCGTAAAGTGACACATTTTGAAATATTCTTGCTTTTCGCAGCTTGTGAAGTGACATGTTGATGTATGTATGCTTGTTAGCGGCTTGAGTGACAGATTTTGATGTATGCTTGCTTGTTGGTATGTTGTGAAGTGACACATTTTGATGTATGTTTGCTTGTTCGCGGCTTGAAAAGTGACACATTTTATAGCATCAGTAGTAGTAATAATCGTAGCAGCAGTAGTAGTGGTAGAATTAATAGTTGTAGTAGTAGTTGTAGCAATAGTAGCATCATCAGTAGTAATAGTCGCAGAACTGGTAGTAACAGTAGTATTAGTAGTAGTAGTAGTAGTAGTAGCAGCAGCAGCAGCAGCAGCGGCAGCAGAAGTAGTAGTAGCAACATCAGTAGAAATAATAGCCATAGTAGCAAAAGTAGTAAGTTAGCAGAGATGGTAGTAGCAGAAGCAGAAGTAGTAGTAGTGTAATAGTAATAGTAGTCGTAGTAGTGTAAATGTAATAGTAATATTAGTGTAATAGTAACAGTAGTAGTAGTAGTAGTAGTAGTTGTAGTAGTAGTAGTAGTAGTAGTAGTAGTAGTAGTAGTAGTAGTAGTAGTAGTAGTAGTAGTAGTAGTAGTGTAATAGTAATAGTAGTAGTAGTGTAATAGTAGTAGTAGTAGTGTAATAGTAATAGTAGTAGTAGTGTAATAGTAGTAGTAGTGTAATAGCAGTACTACTAGTAGTGTTGGAGCAGAAGCAGCAGCAGCAGCAGCAGCAGCAGAAGAAGAAGAAGAAGAAGAAGAAGAAGAAGAAGAAGAAGAAGAAGAAGAAGAAGAAGAAGAAGAAGAAGAAGAAAAAGAAGAAGAAGAAGAAGAAGAAGAAGAAGAAGAAGAAGAAGAAGAAGAAGAAGAAGAAGAAGAAGAAGAAGAAGAAGGCAAAGACGAAGACGAAAATGAAGATGGAGATGAAGACAAAGAAGAAGACGATAAAGAAGAGGACAAAGAAGACGACGAAGAAGACGACGAAGATGATGACGAAGAAGAAGAAGAAGAAGAAGAAGAAGAAGAAGAAGAAGAAGAAGAAGAAGAAGAAGAAGAGGAGGAGGAAGGAGAAGAAGAAGAAGAAGAAACTACTGATGAAACTACGATGGAAGTGCCAGTAACGATGATAAAGCAATAAAGATCCTGAATGTATCAACGAAAAAACATGTTTCCTAAAGCCATATATAAAACAAATTTAAAAAAAAACAACTAAAGCCAACTAGGAAAGATTTCAAGGAAAACGAAAGCCAACTAGGCAACCCAAAAGCATCACTTAACTGACACCCAGAGCTGGGCATCAACCCCAGAAAGATAATAAATGCCAAGCAACCACTTAGAGCCAAACTTTCACTACAGCGACCAGAATATATCCTGCGATTAAGTCAAACTGTCAGGCTCTCTCGTTAATGGCGTGCAATCTACCGTTCCTGGATATAACAAGCTAGTGAAACCTTTCGTCTGGGATCAGCTCCACTCTTGTTTTCGATTTTACAGTGGCGTGATAACGGTCTTATGACTTCTGCGTGTTGTGATTCGTTTTATTTCTGTAAATTGTATCCCCCGTTTTATCTAATTGTTACACGTACGTGTAACAAGAATAGCATTCCGTAGGTTGTACGGGAGTGGCGGTTTCAAATGAAGTGTGATAGAAATTACAATAGCGATGCCATTATCTTGTAACCAGGTCAATGTCTTGACTTGTTAAGGATGTCAAGAGGGTTAATCACGTGACATCATCAAGGTGCGAACGAAAATGGTGTCGTCATAAGTACAGTTTAAAGATGGCCGTACCACTTTTGACATGCATCAAAGGGAAGCAGCGTTCTGTTATCCGCTTTTTTTAAAAAAAATCAGTGAAGGGGTGAAACCTATAGAAATTCCTCGGCGAATGAAGGTCCAGTATGGTGATGCATGCCTGTCAGTCCAGCATATGTATGAGTAGGGTAGGAAGTTTCACGCCACAATTAAATCCAAAAGACGTGGACCTCTGAGTAAATGTGTCCTTTTGAAACACAACAATGCTCGACCCCATACTGCCCGTGCAACGGCTGAAACCATCGAAGCGCTCCACTTTCAGTGTGTACCGCATCCCCTGTCAGACCTAGCTCGAAGTGATGGCCACATGTTTGGACAACTCAAAGAGTCAAAAAAGCATTGAAGGTTTTCATGTGAAGCCTCTTCCTATATCTTACTGATACAATGCGAATTCAACAACCACACGAGTTGAATTAGGTCCAAAAAAAAAGGACATGACATCACTCGGAACATTTCTATATATGCTGCGTCCTCAATTTCAAGAAACAAAAAGGGAAGAAGAAAAAGAAGGGGACGAACAAATGGAAGACAGAAAGGAAGAGTAAAAAGAATAAGAAGAAGAATAGTAAGAAGACGTGCTCCGTTCTCATCTTCAACATCCAGCGAAGAGTCCCTAAGTTTCCACTGTCTGTGACGATGGGCCAGCGAACGCGATTCGTAATACCTTATACCACGTTCGAGGATCAGCTGCAGACAATATGGAAGCAGACCGACTTGTGTTGATTTTTAACAATGGTATGAGCCGTCGGTCGTACAGGAAAGCAATGGCAAACTACTGAACGTACGCTTGCAAAGTACATTACAAGAGGCCAAAACATGCTGGGCTTGATTGCGAAACCCTGTAAATGACATGTATGTAATTTCACATATAAAAAAGTTCAACCTCAGCATGGCCGAAAAGATAAGAGCGCTCGTTCTTAAACATCCGGTGTGCTGATGCCGAGGTAGCGGGTTCAACCCCTACACCGGTCAGTAGGATTAAAATGTTGACTTCTCGTCCTTGACTTTGGGACGTAAATTACAATTACCTCTGAAGTCGGAGTGAGTTCGCTTGATGGCGAGGGACACTAGTAATAGGGAAAGCTAATTCACAAGCAAACATCAGTCCCGTGCACTAGTAATAGTTGAACGTGTATGGACTATGCGGAAGTTAAAAAACAACAAAAAACAATTTAACAATCGCCGCTGTGAGAAAGAAAGTTAAGTCTAAAGGATTTGTGTGTGCCTTATATAAGAACGCTACAAACAGAAAGAGGTAGGGCATATATGGACCAAGTTCGGCCATATTTTTGCTAAAGGTGGCCAGCGATGAGAAAACCTCCACCGGAAACAGCACGGAAAATAATCGACAAGTCTTAGGCACGAACAAAGTCTAATTTTGTGGACTGTTACGCATTTCTGTAGGGAACAGACTGAATTAAAACCCTGCCAAGTCCTTGTAATTTGCGTTTGCCAGCGATTAGTCTACCCTCGTGTGTTCCAGAACATTTTCTGTATGTGTTTTATATATATTAAAGTTTACGTGGATAAGTACCAATTTGACACTAACACTCCACAGCATAGTGCGTTCACTAATGTTTGTCCTCATTCACGTTTAGTATCTATTATATCGTTATGAAAATTTTCCTGTCGTCTTATATTTACTCTAACCCACGGAATATGTCTTTGATAGGTCCAAAGGCAACTGAAATCATAGAAAGCGGCGAAAGTTCTTTGATCATTTGGCGAAAATGTATTAAATTTACGCTAAAAAACTTGTTTTATGGTAATTATTGTCGTTACATCTAACACTTCCGTTCCACCATGTGACATGCTTCTCATTATGAAATTCCCGCGCACCACGGAGAATATTCATTATTGAACACTGATGTTTCCGTATGAAGATGTAATACATGTCATAATATGCACTTCATCTCTGGACCGTAAATTATATACCGCTATAAACAAACATTCAGATCTGCTGTATAATTTCCAGAACACATATTGTTGGGTGTACATTATAATAAGGTTATATACTAACTCTGTAATTTTCCCTCAGTTGGTTACTGAGTTATGAATTTTTATACGGGGGAAAACATTTGTGAACGCACTATAGTTCTTTCCCTTTGCTTCTCGAAAGCTGCCATTCTTCTTCTTCTTTCGTTCGCCTGAACTATGTTTATAACTGCAATGTTGTCTCTTGTATGAATCTAACAGTCTTTTTTAGTTCATTCAACGGTCCATAGAGTTTATCTTCCACTGTTGTCTCTCTAGGCCAGAAGGTTCGCCTGGATATGTTGTAGTTTGGGCAATCCTGGAGTATGTGCTCTGCTGTCTGCGACGCCAAACCACATGTGCACATGGCTGAGTCACCCATCTTGAATTTTGTATACAAATGGTTGCGTAATCTATTGTGTCCTGTTCTGAGGCGCAGAAGAATGACCTGTTCTGGTCTGTCCATAACGTGGTAGTCGTCTTGAGTAAGGTTTGGTGGCTTTCTGATTGATTTGATCATTCTTTTCTTTTGGTGGTATGTAATAGGTACATCAGGTTGTTCTTCTTTTGCTCCTTCCTTAGCCAATCGATCAGCTCTGTCGTTTCCGGGGACTCCACAGTGGGATGGTATCCACTGTATGGTGATCTTACGCTGACTGCTAAGTTCAGAAAGTAGTGTCCTCAGAACTGGCAATTTCCCAGACAGGAGCGCCTCTATTACGGATTTTGCATCTGTCAATATCACTGCAGGTTGTGTACCATGGCTGGTATTTTGTAATTTCTCTGTGGCTATCTTGATTGCCTCAATTTCAGCATCATAGTTATGGCAGTACTTTCCTGTTGGAATTCTGGCCGTGTCTCTAGTATTATTTGGGTATTCTATGTACACTCCCGCTCCTCCATTTCGAACAGCATTTTGTGCTGACCCATCTGTGTAGACTCGGATCCAGAGGTCCTGTGGGTATTCATCATCAAGGAAGCTGAGAGTGGCTGTTCTGCGCTGTACACTGTTCTGTTCTTCCTTGTCCAATATTCCTCTCACTTTTGACTGGATTTGTAGCGATATTCTATGTTCATCTTTCCACGGGGTTCGCTCTGGAATAGTTGTCAGGGGGATACCAACTGTGGGAAGATCGATGGTTTCTCTGCAGAGTTCTTTGGCCTGGTGGATGAAACTACTTCTTTTCAACCGCCCCATAGCTAAGTTTTCAAATCGGTTCTTCATAGGGTGGCCTGGCAAGCTGAGAAACTTTTCTGCTTGTATTAGTGTTTTTGTATCTCTGCGTTCTCTTAAAGCTTGTGTCCTCCCCATTTTCTCCATTGCTACTATAGGGGTTGATCTCATCCCTCCTGTGATGACTCTAAGAGCTTGATTTTGCACCTTGTCCAGCTCCTGCAATGTAGTTTTTGATGCTGAACACCACGCAGTTGACCCGTATTCCAAGTGTGGTCGTATGCTCTGTTGATAAACTTTGCTAACTATTTTCCCACTGGCTCCCCACGTGGTTCCAGTTAGCTTTCTCAGGATGGCAATTTTCCTTCTGGCTTTTGCTACTGCTTTTTTGATGTGTTTTCTCCATGTCAGCCTGTCGTCGAATGCCATCTTTGTCGTTTTCTGTGTGGAGTCTGAAGATTGCTACCCCCCTGCCTCTGTTCCATGCAATTTCCACTTCATGTTTTTTATGTATTTCCCCCGCCAACTCACATCGTTATTCTAATATCAACAACAATATGGCGTCAAGCGAGAAGTTCTTTAACACGGTCACAAAACATACAATCGAGTTGCCGAGAAGGGAATCAATAGCAACGGAATCAGCTGAATGTCAGAGAGGCAGGCCGGAGAGAATATAATGTGGAGACAATGAAAGTGTGAGATATATCAGGTGATGTTGGTTAGGTGTGGGTCATCAATGTGTGGTGGGGGTGTGAAGGAACCTGCTGGGTTGTGTGTCAATTGTCTAGGAATGACGATGGAACTAGGGTTTAGTTCTAATGTGTGTTCACATCTTTTTCCTAACAAATATGGCCTTGTGGTGATGGATAATTGAAGCAAGGTTACTGGTGCGTTTCTTTCTTTCTTTCTTTCTTTCTTTCTTTCTTTCTTTCCAACGGTCGTTTGTTCTTTCTGCCTTTCGTTCGTTCCTTCATTCTACCGGTCGTTTTTTTTTCCTTTCTGCCTTTCGTTCGTTCTTTCTTTCTACCAGTCGTTTGTTCTTTCTGCCTTTCGTTTGTTCTTTCTCTGTTTCTACCGATCGTTTGTTCTTTCGGCCTTTCGTTCTTTCTTTCTACTGGTCATTTGTTTTTTCTGCCTTTCGTTCTGTCTGTCTGTTGGTCGGTCGGTCGATCGTTCTGTCTGTCTGTCTGTTTGTCGGTCGGTCGATCGGTCGGTCGTTCTGTCTGTCTGTCGGTCGGTCGGTCAGTCGGTCGTTCTTTCTGTCTGTCTTTCAGTCGGTCGTTCTTTCTGTCTGTCTATCGGTCGGTCAGTCGGTCGTTCTTTCTGTCTGTCTGTTTGTCTGTCCGTCGGTCGTTCTTTCTGTCTGTCGTTCGGTCATTCTATCTATCTGTCGTTCGTTCGTTCTTATTGTCGTTCGTTAGTTCTTACTGTCGTTCATTCGTTCTTACTGTCGTTCCTTCGTTCTTACTGCTGTTCTGTCTGTCTGTCTGTCTGTCTGTCTGTCTGTCTGTCTGTCTGTCTGTCTGTCTGTCTTTTTTTTCTTTTTTTCTTTCTTTCTCTCCGTGCTTCCTTCAAAGCTTCCCTTCATCCTTCCCTCCTGCCTGCCTGTCTTTAGTCTGTCTTTTTTTCGTTCTATCTGTCTTTCTTTCGTTCTGTCTACCCTTTCTTCGCAGAGGTTCTGGGCGATACTCAGGGCGCGTAGGAGAAAACGTAGGCAGACGTCCAGTCAGGCTGCCACTGCTACCATCAGAACTCTTCGTTGGCTACTCAAGAAGATACGGAGCACTAGTGCTCATGCCCGGAGTGCAATGATAATATTTGATTTCATATCCATATCCAATTTGTTCTTTCTGCATCTGGTTTTCTTCTTACGTATCTTATTTCCTTTATCAACAGTTATTCTGTGTCCATCTCTCTCTCTCTCCTCCCCCCCCCCCTCTCTCTCTCTCTCTCTCTCTCTCTCTCTCTCTCTCTCTCTCTCTCTCTCTCTGTCTGTCTGTCTGTCTCCCACTTTCACTAACTATCCCTCCGTCCATCTCTCTCTATCTCTCTGTTTCTCTCTCCCGCTTAATCATTACATCATTAAATGCAATGCGTTCCATTCTTTCGTCAAGCCAGTGGCTCGGTACATCCGAAATCAACAAGTATAGTTTTAATATTTTCTACGCCTAACCCGTGTCCCCAGTTTACCAACAAAGCAGCAGATTTGTGTCTCTCTTCTTCTGGTCCCTGCCCCTTGACCTGTCCGACATGGAAGACCCCGCCAATAGCCGTCGGCATACCACTTAAGGTCAATAGAACACGCAAACGCCGCTACCGCTAACTGGTGCGCACACAGGATACTGGTCAGACTGGTATGACAACTGGGAATGGCTGGTCCACAGTTGGTGAGAAGAAGTCAACAGAGTGTTGACTAATGACAAACTACGATGCACCAACAGGACGCAGTCATGGGGATTGTGACTTTAATAGCAAACTCTGAACTTCCCCTCAGAAGCAACTTCCCCATCCCGGAGGGTCCTTGAGGTCTCTTTGTTATCGTCAAGATAAAGTACAGTCAACTCAAGGGTTCTTGAAGTCTCTTGTTAACGTCGAGATAAAGTACAGTCTAGACAAGGATCCTTGAGGTCTCGTGTTAACATCGACATAAATTACATCAAGTGAAGGTCAGCATGGCCGAATGGATAAGAACACGTGTTCTTAAACATCAGGTGTGCAGATGCCGAGGTACTGGGTTCAATCCTTACACCGGACAGTTGAACTAAAATGTTGACCTATCGTCCTTGACTTGGGGACGTAAATTACAAGTACCTCTGAAGTTAGAGTGGGTTCGTCTGCTGGATAGGGACACTGTTAAAAGTTAAAAGAGAAAGCTAATACACACGCAACATTCAGTCCACCACGACTAGAAGCAGTGTGTATGGACTACCCTTGAATTCAAAGCGAGCGAGCGCAGAAACAAAAGTACATCAAGTCAAGGATCCTTGAGGTCTCTTGTTAACGTCGAGATAAAGAGTCCAGTCAAGAC
The DNA here is from genome assembly GCA_014155875.1 of Cepaea nemoralis. Taxonomy (NCBI): domain Eukaryota; kingdom Metazoa; phylum Mollusca; class Gastropoda; order Stylommatophora; family Helicidae; genus Cepaea; species Cepaea nemoralis. The sequence goes on from JACEFZ010015221.1 coordinate 36,364, forward strand.
AAGGATCCGTGATGTCTCTTGTTAACGTCGAGATTAGAGTCCAGTCAAGACAAGGATCCGTGAGGTCTCTTGTTAACGTCGAGATAGAGTATATCAAGACAAGGATCCTTGAGGTCTCCTGTTAACGTCGAGATAGAGTACGGTAAAGTCAAGGTTCCTTGAGGTCTCTTGTTAACGTCGAGATAAGAGTCCAGTCAAGACAAGGATCCGTGAGGTCTCTTGTTAAAGTCGAGATAAGAGTCCAGTCAAGACAAGGATCCGCGAGGTCTCTTGTTAACGTCGAGATAGAGTATATCAAGATAATGATCCTTGAGGTCTCCTGTTAACGTCGAGATAGAGTACAGTCAAGTCAAATATACTTGAAGTCTCTTGCTAACGAAGAGATAGAGTACATACAGTCAAGTCAAATATACTTGAGGTCTCTTGTTAACGAAGAGATAGAGTACAGTCAAGTCAAATATACTTGAGGTCTCTTGTTAACGAAGAGATAGAGTACAGTCAAGACAAGGATCCTTGTCCACGACTTGGCACTCACTGTGTATATGATGCTAGACTCATCTTCTGTCTAGACTGATGGGCATTCGGTCGGGGATGTGGTCGGTATCAAATCGGCAGCCTTCACTTCCCAATACATGTCCTGGTGATACCAGGTGTAATTATTAAACTATATTCAGAACGTTTGACACAACACCACCAAGCAAGTTAGTCAACTCATTGAAAACATGCATCTTCTCTGTGGCAAGATATGGATGTGAGCCGTGGACCGTTTCGTGATCACTAAAGAAGGAAACTGGAGCTTTGAGCTCAAATGTTATAGAAAACATTTTAGAAAATCGCGCAATGAGAAAGAAAATATTGAAATGTTACAACACCTGAACATTGAAGAAAACTAGCTCATAAACTCTGTCGTGTCTGGGGATGTAGTCCTTTGGCCATATGTTTTTGTGCACTCGCTCGCTTTGAACTCAAGCGTAGTCCATAAACACTACTTATATTAGTGCTGGACTGAATTTTGCGTGTGGATTAGTTTTTCATATTATCAGTGACCCTCGCCATCAGGCGAATCCACTCCGACGTCAGAGGTACTTGTAATTAACGTCCCCATGTCAAGGACGATAGGTCAACATTTTAGTCCAACTGTCCGGTGTAGGGGTTGAACCCCTTATCTCGGCATCAGCACACTAGATGTTTAAGAACACGTTCTAATCCATTCGGCCATGCTGACCAACTTTGGCCATACTGAATGTCACGGTGGCTTGGGGAAACAGTGACATGGTTCCTAGAAAAGGGACAGCGTCGACCAGCAAGAAGATAAGGTAAGGACAGAGCGGACACCTTGGGCGTGAGGGTGCGCGAGGCGGGAGAAATGGCCAGAGATAGTTTTTTTTCGGCACACCGGGATGAGTACGACGTTGTGCGCAGACCTGCTGCTTCAGAGACACAGTTTAAATTATTGCCCGGACTGTGGCCAAGGTGTTACGGATACAATTCGTAATCCCGCATACCGCGTCAGAAAAACAACTAGGCGATTTGGAAGCAGACCGCCTTGCATTGGTTTTCATATAATACTATGTTTCCTGGTCGTTCAGAAAGCAATGCCAAACTACTGAACGCAAACTTGCCCAGAAATCACATATTAACATTTTTGTTGCGTATCCCTTACAGTCAACATCAGAATTTTTCAGCTGCTGTTGATGTACTAGGCAAGTGTTACGTTCAGTAGTTTGCCATTGCTTTCTGGACGACCGGTCCCTATACCTTTTTCGAAAAAACCAGCACCGCCGTGTTTCGAACCCGGGTATACGGGCTCACAAACCGCGTTCGCAAGCCCCTAGCCACAGAGACCAGAGAAATCACATACAACGAAAAAATGCTGGAGTTGACTGCGGCGTCCTGTCAAGGATATGCAACTAATATTTTAACCATGGGAGCAGGTGGGAATTCTCTGAGGATACTGTTTTACGCTATCCAAGTTTAAATTATCCTTATCTACCATGGAAGCAGCAGAGTTGATCCAGAAAACCAAAGACCTAGATCTGTGGAGAGCCATGAACGCCTACACCAGCCGGCACGGCACTTGATGATGATGACCATGGAAGCTGGTGGGAACTCCTTGAGGATATTGTTTTACGTTATACTGGAATAAATTATCCCTTTCTACCACGGGATACTGTTTTATGATAGACTCTCTTCCTGAAAGTATCTATCCCGTCACGGATCGTTTCTTTCGTTAAATGCTAATGGTGTGTACTTTCATGGCTGCCCCTATTTTCCTTTTTTCGTTTTTGTTTTTTTTTTGTTTTTTTTTGCAGTAGACATGTGGCCAACGCAGTCCTATCATGCATTTCTTTTGTTTGGTGGATCGATGTGTTTCTTTTTTAATTGATTCTTTGCCAAGTGATTCTATATCGCCAACTGTGACCGCTTGTTTAGATAGAAGGACGATATATCGCCATACTAAGGTCATATGTTTGTTTTGCTTCGTGTATCTTCAAAAATGTCAATGCTCAGTGAAGGAAACTATACAATATAATACTTGTTTATTTGATTGTGTAACATGTTTGGTCCAAACCTTCTTTTTGTTTGGCACTGAATCAGTTAATGCTTTGCATAACGTTGCGTCACTCCCAATACCTCGCCCCCCCCCCCTCTCTCTCTCTCTCTCTCTTCCCCCCCCCCCCCCAGGTTGTTTTACTAAGCATTTTATGTTCAATATCTGTCACTGCTTTCTGAGAAGTCGACATTTAAGTCCAACTGACCGGTGTAGGGAATTAACCTCGTACCCCACCGTCAGCGGAAGGGAAGCTTAAGCGGCAACGCTATCCTCTGTATCGATGGTAAGGATTATTAGAAATAACTATTTTACTTGCAGTGTCAATGTTCGATGATGGAGTACTTTGCCGTAGTTGAACCCAAGTCTTTTCCGCGCAAGAGTCGGAATCACAGTCGATACGAGCACAAGAGTACATAGCCACACACGTCCTGGCAGTGGCAGCAAACAGACACTGTGGATCGTTGTCTCCGTGGGTTTCTTAAGTCGAAAGTCGACTTTTCTATCCCGTGCCGTGGTGAACTGTGCTCTGCTGCTGTCCACTTGTCCTGGTCTACGCATAGTTCACGCACTGTTTATCCTCTCACTTCTGTAATATTACGCACATTTCCTTATGTGTGTTACACGATCTTTCGCCTATAGTTAAATTTGAAATTACGGTGGGGATAACAAGTGCTCTACATTCGAACACTACCTGTGACAGTGATTTTAAGTATGTCAGTCAAAGTTATTATCCTCCCACCAGTGCAGCTCTGCCCGAGGCCGTTAGCACAATGTGGGTGTCGAGTGGGTGTCGGCTTTGGTAAGCGCCAGGCATTTTTTTTTTTGCGCTCGCTGGCTTTGGACTCAAGCGTAGTCCATACACACAACTTCTAGTAGTGCTGGACTGAATTTTGCCTGTGGGTTTGCTTTCCCTATTAACAGTATCCCTCGCCATCAGGCGAACCCACTCCGACTTCAGAGGTACTTGTAATTTACGTCCCCAAGTCAAGGACAACATGTTAAGTATTGTCCAGCTGTCTGACGTACGGGTTGAACCGCGTACCTCGATATCAGCACATCGAATGTTTAAGAACATGCGCTCTTACCCATTTGACCATGCTGACCTGCATCGCCAGGCATTAAATCATGCAGCATGTTGTTTGTGTTTTCTATGTTTAAATTCACTAAGGGAATACATTGTTTTAAATTCAGTTTGTGATCTTTCCTATTGGATCTGCTACAGTGTTACTTCCGTCTCAGCTTTCATTTCAGTCAAATGTGCCACATTGCAACGCCAATGTGTTTTTTACACACCACAAATCTCCTACGTCATCGATTTGGCGGCACATTTTGGAAACAGGTCACGTGATTGATAGAGACAATTCGTTTCGTGTGTTGTTTAAAACACACAAAATGGTGGCACCTTAAAGCTGATAGAGGCAATTGCCTTTCATTTAGATAAACCAACTGTGTGCAAACAAAAAGAAATGATAGTTAGTTTAAAATTACCGTGGTATGCAATTAGAATTACTGTGTAAATATGTGTGTGGTGTATATTTCAGCTTGAATGATTTATCTAATTACGTTAGTTTATGTTATGTGATTTCTGCAGCATGCACCTGACGAGATGCAACGAAATATGCCAGGCAACAAATCGCGCAATGTATTGTTTGTGTCTTCTTTATTTAAATTCACTACCGGAAATCATTATTTTGTATTTTTATTATACATCGATAAAGAGGTCAATCGAAACAGTAACTCGTAATCGTGTATCTTTTCTTTCTATTGAGCTTTCAAGCTATAAATTCTGATCATTCGTTAATTACAGTGGAGCTTCCGAGACGCGTGGAGTACAATTATTATAATTAACATTGAACTTAATTGGATTTTCCAGTAAATTCCACCATCTCCTAGCGCGGCACTAGTGCAGTGCGGCACCGCTTGGGACACATAATCGTTCCAAGAGCCACAACTCCTCGCTTGTAATGTCTAAATAAGGCCAGCGAGAAATCACCCTTCGTCCTGTTTCCGTTGGCGGGCAGAAATAGAACTGAGATGTACGATGTCTGTTCTTGAAGCAGAATTGTCGGTGCGTCATCCTCAAATGCGCTTCCGTCTGCCTGCGACTAATTTATCGCCCAATTACCGTAACCTTTAGATCACATTTGTCCTGTTGACGAGCAGGGAGATTACAGTGTACTGGTCTGGGGTTAGTGGTAACAACTACAAACGGCTTCTGATCATCAGAATGTCGTTTCCCTTCGAAGAATGTTTCGGCCCTGTACCTTCCTGATAGCCCTGTGCTGTTTTTATAAACAATAGTATGAGCGCCTGTCGTTCAGACAGCAATGACAAACTATTGAACGTAAACTTGCCAAGAAATAACAAACAGCCAAAATATACTGGGGTTGATTGCGAAGTCTTTAAATGATATGCAACCAACTTTTTAAACCCTCCTGACACTCTCAGGGAGCAGGTCCGTTCGGGTATTGATTCCCGGTCAATTTTTTTTTCTCTGCCTTTCGTTAAAACATTCGAGACATTTATGATCGTATATTTCCCTTATGGACATCGATAAGTGTTTGAAGACCGAGCACAAACCACTACTGGCAACGCTGATCGTATTCCGATGCGAACCTTGGGTATTTTCCACGTCAGATTGAAAGTGGAAATCGCTAAGTGTGTTTGCCCAGAAGCCATCCCACCCTCGGGGGTGAAAGTTGGGCACTCGGTGCCTCTACCAGCGTTGACGCCTCACCATAACTGACCGCGGGAAAGCCAGCTTCTTCCCCTGCAGTTGTCCTCAGTCTTCACCTCCACCTTGGTGGCTAGTTATGACCCAATCAGGCGACGTCGTTGCTGCCGTGTTGCCTGTTTCGTGCCCTGCTCACAGTTTGCGGCTCGGCCCCCTTGCACGCTCCCAGTGGAAGCCAGCTGTACTATTCTTTGCTTCCATTATGGGCACAAGTAGCAAGCTGTCGAAAATGTAGACTGAATGCTACGTAAAAGAAAAGAGATACAGAGGAAGATGCTGCATAACTGAATGGTCAACAGGTCATGCTCTTAAACTTCAAATGTATTGATGCCAAGGTAGGGGTTCAACCCTTATAATGGTCGGACAAAAATGTTGACTCCTCGTCATTGACTTGATAACCAACGAACGAACGAAAATCTTTATTTTCAAAGGGTTAAGAATTGGGCACCCAGGCCTGTCTGACATTCTGCCCTTCTTCTCTATTTCCTCTCATACATTCTTTCATTCAAAATCTCTTATGAAGCAAATCTTTCACAACAAAAGAACATTAAGCATTAAAACACATGAAAAATAATCAATAATACATGACTCATTAAGGCAATGTTTAACATGGGCATTCTAAATAACCAAGGAGGGTGTAGCGTGCCATACATATGGGAATGTTTTTTTTTTTTTGGCTTGCTGTCGTTCGAGATAATTTACCATTATTATTGTCGTTGTTGTTTTTGTTTTTATTAATAGGGGTTTGTAGTCTGTCCTGAGGTAGTGTTCAAACAGGTTGCGATTGTATGTATAATGATTGGTGGTGTCTTTGATTTCTTGTGGAAGATTGTTCCACAACTGAGTGGCAGAGTATGCTAAGCTTGTTTTTATATAAGTCTATCCTAGGTTTAGGGACATGAAGTATAGTTAGTCGTTCGCTATGTCTTGCGTTATATTTAAACAATGGCCAAAGGTAGCTTGGAGCATTTTGAAATAGGATTTTGTGAATTAGTTTAGCCTTATTAAAAAGTAGGCGTTTGTGGAGTGGCAGTAACTGAAGACGTTCATGTAGGTTAGAACTGTCTGTAAGCTTATCACCATTGATTAAACGCACTGCCCTTTTCTGGAGTGAATAAAGGCGTTTTGTTATTGATTTGGAGCATCCATCCCAGATTGTGGAGCAATAATCAATATGTGTTTGTATGTGGGAAGTATAGAATATCTTTCTTGTGTTTTCAGTCGAGGAAATTTTTAATTTTGGCAAGTTGGTATACTTTTTTGGCTATTTGTTTAACTAGAGCATGAACATGGGAATTAAAGGATAGATTTTGATCTATGATAAGACCCAGTGCCTTGTGCTCGGTTACACTTTCTATAGGCATGCTACCAATGTGCAGCTGAAGAGTTCTCTGCGAGTTTAGAGTGTGAAGTCTTTGCCTGGTTCCTATTAACATAGATTTTGTTTTAGAAATGTTAATTTGCATGCGGTTTGCATGACTCCAGTTAACTACACTATTTATTTCCTGTTGCAAGGATAATTCTAGCACATTACGATCAATAGCGTTTGTATATACTGTGCAGTCGTCTGCAAATAGATCGCAGGACGACGACAGATATAAGGGAAGATCATTTATATAAATGGCAAATAACAGAGGGCCAAGTATAGACCCCTGAGGTACTCCAGTATTAATGGTAATGGCTTGAGATAGAGATTTATTGTGTGATACTACTTGTTTTCTGTCTAATAAAAATGAGTTTATTAATGTCACTATATTAAAGCTTACTTTCATTGTTTCTAGTTTTTTAATTAGAATAGTATGATCTATCATATCGAATGCTTTTCTAAAGTCTATAAACACCGTTCCACATAGAGTATTGTTGTTAATATTTTGATGCCAGTTTTCTATCATGTTTGTTAGGGCCGTATGACAAGAATATTTTGGCTGAAATCCTGACTGACTGTCAACTATTAGTTTGTGGCGAACTAAGTGCTCTAGTGTTGTTTTGTGGATGTGCTTTTCTAGCGGTTTGGATAGTGAGGATAATATGGAAATTGGCCTATAATTACTCATGACTCGATCTTCTAATGAACCAGCTTTTAAATGAGGATACACTTTAGCGATTTTAAAGGCTGATGGGAAGTGACCTTTGGTGAGACATTGATTATATATAAAAGTTAGTGACTCGCAGATCGCCGGTGCAGCATAGCGAAGGATCCGATTACTGATTCCATCTAGTCCTGATGAGTTATTGTTTTTTAGGTTACTGAGATGAGTAAATACTTCAGTGGTCGTCATTAGCGGTATGTTGGTGGGAATGTCTCCATAGCATTTGTTCTCACAGAATGATGATAATAAAGATATGTCATGAGGTGCATCTGGTATTGCAGCCTTCGGTTGGTTTATGTCGGACTGAAAGAATCTACTGAATTGATCACATGTAACCTGATTTGATGGTAACGATTGTGATGATTTGTGTTTGTTTGTCAAGTATTAATTGCTTTCCATATATCTTTAGTGTTCGTTTTTATCTATTATTAGGTTCTTAAAATAGTCTTTCTTTTGCTTTCGAATAACATAATGAACTTAATTTCTCAGACTACGGTACATAGTATCTCTATTTGTATGTGCCCTGTCCCGGTCTCTCATAAGTTCAACTACCTCCTGTATGATCCACGGGGGCTTAATGTGATGTTTAACACGAACTTCCTTAAATGGAACATGCTTATCAAATACACTTAGACAAGTCTTCACCCAGTGGTCCAGAGCATCCCCCGGGTCATGAAGCTGGTAAACATAGTCCAGAGATGAGTTGAGCAAGTCTTGTAAAAAGACATCTTGATTGAAATTATTTTATAATTTCTATATTTTATATTTACATGTTTGTGTTTAGGAGTTTTGGTACCTCTTTTAGACCACGAGCTACATACTGGGTAGTGATCGCTCATTGCATTAATAGGTACAGTACATTTTGTGATGTTGTCAGCACACGTAGTATAGATATGATCTTTAAGTGTTGTAGATGATTTTGTTATTCTAGTAGCTTGTTTCACTAACTGTTGGAAGTTATATGACTCTATCATGTTTTCCCATGTTTTGTTTGATTTGTTAGTGTCTATGTTGAAGTCACCTAGCAGTATTATTTCTCTCGCATTACTAAAGACAACATCCATCACAGTGGTGAATTTTTCATACCATATATTTCCTGCACTGGGGTTTCGATAAAGATAGCGTAAATTACAAGCACCTCAGAAGTCGGTGTGGGTTCGCCCGATGGCGAGGTACACTGGTAAAATGGAAAGCTAATCTACACGCAGAAATCAGTCCAATACACTAGAAGCAGTAGCACACATTTCAAAGTGAGCGAACAGAGAACATTCTCGACGATCTCGTGTCATGTCAGAGAAGGGTGTCATCGATACATACTGTTGGAGAGATCGCAAGATGTGGTCAAGCTTATTCGTACACGCCAGTCGGCAAGGCACTTAACGATATGATCATTGTTTTAGACAATTGTTTACAGAGCCTTGATTCAGCAGCCGTTTTATTATTATTATTATTATTATTATTATTATTATTATTATTATTGATGTAGGATTTCTAGCAGTAGCGCCCATTCTGCCCCCTGTGATTGTGTTCTAGTAAAGTTGCCCTTTTCCTTTTCCTTTCTTGAGCATTTATTTATTGTTGATTAAAGAAAAGAGGCTTAAAGGCGGGAGGTTCGATTTAATTGAATTAGGTAGTATCCCATACAAACATCGCGTGATCTGTGACTTCATTTTCACTTTGAATCCCAACCATCGTGTTGTGCGTTCTCTTATTTTTACATTTGGTCAGAACATATTAAAGAAATATGCCTTCCCCAGTGGCCACGTTCAGTGTGTATTTTTTTCGCCCTCAAGCAATTACAAATAGAGAGAAATCTGTTTGAGATTCTAGAGACAGGAGGAAAGGCATTGAAGAGCAGAACGGGGACTGTCGGGGTACACCTTTAAGTATGAAGGCTTAGATCACTGCGGCTTTGGAGTGGTTGGTACTTGAGACACAGATAAATCAGGGTATATGATTCTACATTCTTTACAGGGCTAGGGCGATGCAAAGAAACTAGAGCGGTGGTACTATAACTAATGCTGTGCTACGGGACTAGAACGATGTTGCTGGGGAAAAAAAAGAGCGGTGCGAAGGTGCAACAGCTGTGTTTAAGAACGGTGCTACAAAATTAGAACGGTACTACAGGGCTAGAACGACGCTACAGAACTAGAACAGCGCTACAAAACTAGAACGGCGCTACATAGTTAGAACGGCGCCATAGAACTAGAATGGTGCTACAGAGAAGTAATGGAACGTCACATCCTCAAAGAAACATATATGAATGTGAAAATAAGATATATGCACCAGTGATGACACAACACAGCGCATACGGACTGGCTTATAAGAATTTTCGCAATTAGTCCAGCTAATTTTCATCTATCATATAACTAAGCGGATTTAAGCAAGAGGTAAGTGGGTAAGTTGCGCGCCTGCTGCCTTTCCCGGACGGGGAGGTAGTGACGAAAAATAACAATACTGGGCTCTATCGGCGCCCCGTAATTGGAATGAGTACACTTTCTGAGGGCAAATGAGTCAACTTTCTGAGGGCAAATGAGTACACTTTGAGGGCAAGTTTCAGTTTCGACATCGGTCAGTCCTACCTGGTTAAGCTCGAAGCTTGCCAGCAGTCGACCAGTGGATGTGACATGGTGATAGTAGAAAATATATAAGGGTTAAGTAGGTAAGGAACTTACGACTGGACTAGCAAACCGTTAAGGAATTTACTTGGATCCTAAAACCCTGCTCAGAATTCTTGGAGGAAATTGGAAGACAGGCGCTAGTCACAGGGCATTAAAACTTCAATTCCCCTCCCCACGACGCCTAACGGCATAAGTGGAAGAAAAACAAACAAACAAACAAACAATTTTCATCTATGAAAATCTGGGTTGTGCAGACAGAAAGGCTTCTTTGGGATTTTGCGATTACCGTGGGGATATCAAATTCTGCGCATTCCAACAGTATCATTGAGTATGTGTTAATGTATATCAGCGAAAATAGTTCCAATACGGACACTAGGGCGTGAAAGACAACGAGCGAGCCGATCATTTGGCGGACGTGGCGGTGATCGAGGAAGGAAGGGCGAAAGGTGATCAATGTCATAGGAGATGCAGGACGGAACGGTGATTTTAAGGACGCTAGGGAATCTACATAACTGTCCAGAGTGAAGGAGATGGGAGTGCAGCGAGGAGCCGCCAGATCATTCTGTCAATGGCACCAGATCTTTGATTAATCAACACAGAACGATGCGATGAGTAGTAGTACACGCTGACGGAAATATTAAGGAGACCGAAGCACTCTTAGTTCTATCCAGAGGGAGATCACGACCCACATTCATCACTAATTATAGACCTAGATTGACACTGGCTTGTGGGTATTCCGTTTTCAATAGACTCCAACACAATGCCCAGGAAACACATATATAGTTCTATGATACCACTAGGTATTCAAAGAATACTCTATGGAGTCGACACTCTATAAAACTCCAACCTCAGCCATCTCTCGGCATCTGCTAAATTAGTTAGTTAGTTAGTTAGTCGACAGATCATCCTCATTGCACATCTAACCATTCAGTCCATAAGTGCTCGGATCCCCTCCTCAGCAAATCCCGCAGCGTGTAGCGGCTAACGACACCAGTTCTGTGTTGGTTTATCAATCTTCTTTGGCTGTCTGCGTAGTGTTCTTGTTTGGCCACCCCTCTTTTAATTTGCTGTTCTAGCAGTCTGGCCATGGTTGTAGCTTCACAGTCATCACTTGGTTTACGCAAAGGTCTTACTTCTCGTAGAGCATTCAGAATGTCAGCCTGGTCCATGGCATGTCCGCCCTCCACCGTTGCCTCACCAGCGAGCTTGTCAGCCCGCTCATTTCCTTGCACTCCCGCATGCCCTGGCACGAAGATGAAACTAATCTTTGCAAGCCGAGACCGCTCCAGAGACAGCAACCATTCTCTTCGGATCCACCCCACCTCTATCCTCTTGATAATGCTCATTGAGTCGCTAAGGAAACATGCCCTAGTGAATGTCTGTGTCTCGAGCCATGTTATTGCTTTACTTACTGCCATGACTTCCATAGTCAGGCTACTTGTGGTCTCAGTGAAAGCACCAGATTCCTCATTCTGCCTCCGGTCAGAGCCGTAAAGGCCCATGAGTTTCTCACATGTCGGACGACCGACCCATCTGTGTAGATGACCGCGTCACCGTCTAGCGAATTCTCGAAAATTAACGCTTCCGCCTCTACAGCAGCCGGATTTTCTTGTCTGCATTTTGTCTGCATTTTCTATCTAGTTTGATGCAAACTGAAAAGGATGTGCAGAAATATGTTGGCACTTGTACCCACTCCTCGCCAGGTTCTAAGTAAAGTGAACACACCTGTTGAAGAATGTCTTCGGCTTGACCCATCCACGACCATCCTCTTTTTAACCTGCTGCCCTTCACCTTCATAATTTCACTATGCAGTGGATGTTGTGTGTTTGCGTTAACTCTGAGGTAGGCGCGTGCTCTGCAAACTTGTCTTCTGTCTTCAATGGTTGGAAAATCAAGAAGTTAACGCATCGCCCTGCATGCTGTATCTCTTGCACATCCAAAAATAATGCGCATAGCTTCATTCTGTATCCTTTCCATCCTTTCTATCTGCTTACGGCTGAGAGTCGGGATTGCCATCGCGTTCTCAAAAACAGACATGACCAGCCCCTCGTAGAGAAGACATAGATGGCGCTGCTCACAGTTTGCTGTCGCCATCACCCGAATTGCAGCCAAACCCCGCTTAGCCTTTGTTAGCACCTGGTCTATGTGCTCATTATAAGGAAGGCTTCGATCAAACTGTATCCCCAGGTATTTCATTGCATGCGTTCTTTCCACCGTCTCTGAACACAGCTTTACAGTTGGTGTTGGAGTGTTGACAATATGATTATTCAACGAGAACCAAGTCACTGTTGCCTTTGTTTGGTTGACCATTGCCACAGCTTCATCACACCAATTGATTGAGTTCGGTTTGTAGTTCCACGGCAACCTGATCTCTATCCTTACCCTGACGATACACTAAAACATCATCGGCATATGACAGTGTCCTACCAGGTCCAGTGATATGCTCACTGGTGCTTCTCACTGTGTAGGCGTTGAACAGTACCGGAGATAATGGTGATCCCTGTGGCAGGCCAGGATATATTGTTGTTGGTTCCGAAGTCCAACTGCCACATCTAAAAACTACTTTCCGTTGGAAGAGGGCTGCAGCGATCCAACTAAGGAGGAATGGACTTACTTTGAGTTCAAGAAGCTGAAGCATTAAAAAATCCAATGGTACTCTGTTGTACGCGTCCTCAAGATCAATCGCTGCAGCAAAGGTTTCAATGCCTGAGTGGAAACCTTCATAGACGTCATGGGTAAAAACTGCTGCATTGGTCCAGGTTTCTCTTTTTGGACAGTACCCTCCCAGGGTAGGTGGGAAAATAACTTGCCTCTCAAGGTGGCTTGATATTTTCCTGGCAATTACCTTCTCCAGCAGCTTGCCTATTGTATTCTGCATGGTTATAACTCTATGTCCCTGAATTTTTATGTGGGCTTTGTCAGGCTTCGGCAAGGGAATCAGATAGCTGTGTAACCATTCCTCCTTGATGCTAGCACTCCCTATACTGTTGTTGTACATGTCTGCTAGTTTCTCTAGCTCATTGTCATTCTGCTAAATTGAGACTATAAAGTTAACAAAGAAAAGGCCTGGCAATAAATTTTGTACTGTTGCCCCACTGTTTAATTTTACTGAACTCCTTCCATGTATCCCTATCTTATTTTGTTTTCTCCTTTAGACTGTATTAATCATCATTAAGTCCCTTGCCGACTAGCGTGTGCGACCCAGATTCTCCAAAAATTGTGATTTCCGACGACATGGATCAATTCATGTGTTGAATCTCTTCCGTGCCATGACCCAAGACTGTCCAGAATCCTCTCTCTCTCTCTCTCTCTCTCTCTCTCTCTCTCTCTCTCTCTCTCTCTCTCTCTCTCTCTCTCTCTCTCTCTCTCTCTCTCTCTCTCTCTCTCCACAAATCTTTTCGGTTATCACAACATATTCAAGTTTTTGTCTTCTCATAATGTGGCCAAGAAAATGAAGACGGCCTCTTTTTTTATAAGTTGTCTTTGCGACCTAGCCTCCCTCAAAATGCCCAGATTACTCTTTTTGGCTGTAAATGGAATTATCAGCATCCTTCTATAAAACCGTAAGAGTGTAGTCATACTTTAGGTTTTATATTTCCTTATTTGGGACCAAACCACGCGAACTCTCGCACAGTCTCCTGCACACGATAATTGCGCAGCCGCTGGTTAGCGCCCCTTATTTACACTTTTCTATGTTTATACCTCAGTGCGTTTTGATTTAGTAATATAATTTATTTATTTTTCTTTAGATCTGTTTGTGCTGTTCTTTAAAAAGATCACTGGGATCGAAACGTCGGTTTTTGTTTTCATGTTATTTAGTTTATTTATTACATACATTTTATATACATGAATGTTTTACATCGTTACATACAATGTTTCGTATTTTGTATTCAACGAGCAATAAACAATTACTCAGATTTAGTGAGACGTAAGCAATTGAGTGTTTCCAACCAGTTGTATGCAAACAGGAAGAGTTCGTATTAAATGTGAAATTGCCGTGCGCATGAACAGATGTTCCGCATTCGAATAATACCTGTGACTGTATGTTTTAATTGCTTCAGATACAGGCAATAAATCGTGCAACATTTTGCTTGTGGCTTCTGTGTTTAAATTCACTAAGGCAATACATTGTTTTGTTTTATATATTTGCTGAACATTATTATTATTATTATTATTATTATTATTATTATTATTATTATTATTATTATTATTATTATTGCTGTTTTTTTTCGATTCATCTCTACACTGTAATTTCGGTTCACCGGGACCTGAGCTCGTTGTGCGGTATATACACTGTATCTGTGTTCTCTCTCTCTCTCTCTCTCTCTCTCTCTCTCTCTCTCTCTCTCTCTCTCTCTCTCTCTCTCTCTCTCTCTCTCTCTCTTTCTTCCCTATCTCTCGCAGAAGCCACACATACCTACCTGTTCTCATTCCATATTGTCAATAAACTGTCCATCCTATTGTTTGTATCTTGTGTGTTTAAATTCACTAATGGAATACTTTGTTTTCCGTTCATAATTAGCCAAAGACTAGAAACGCAATTATAATTTATGTCTATCGCCACGGTTCACGTAAAATGGCAACTATCAATACAGTCGGACAAAACACATTAAAACCAGCAGTTACAAAATATTGAATTACAACATGGCTTCTTACGTGGTTAGGTAATCTCCGAACGACTGAACATCTCAGACACACGCAAGCCTGGCGAAAACAAAACAAGACAGACGGCTGGTTGTTTGCCCCGTGTTTTGTCAGGCACGTATTATACATCCAACCCCATTGCCTTGACCGTGCGGTGCCTCTCGTCCCCTTTGCCTGTCTATGGAAAATGCCGATACCCAACGGGAACCGACGCTGTGTTTGCTAAATCGATGAGGCGCCTAAGGACCGGCGTTGCCTCTGATTCGATGATTCTCAAAATATTTCCTCTCCAGTCCCCAATATAATGGTTTATCAAGCGTTGGTTAATTAAAGAATATACGGGTTTTCTCAATGACTGGTGCCGTTAAGTAAGTCTAACTGTATGTCTGTCTGCCTCTTATTCTCTCTCTCTCTCTCTCTCTCTCTCCCTCCCTCCTCTCTCTCTCTCTCTCTCTCTCTCTCTCTCTCTCTCTCTCTCTCTCTCTCTCTCTCTCTCTCTCAACTTCCTAATTGAAATAAATAAGTATGTGGGCGGGAAGGAGGAATCATAGTTGGGGCAAATGGATAGAAAATAATAATAATAATAATAATAATAATAATAATAATAATAATAATAATGGGGTCGACGTGGCCAAAAGGATAAAAGCCTTCGCGCTTAGACCTCCGGTGCTTTGATGGCGAGGTAGGGAGTTCATTCCTTACAGCAGCATTAAATTGGACTACAACAAATAAGTAAGTACATGAATAAGTAATTAAGGGTACTTCAATTTTAATTCACCGCAACAAAGAAGAATCCCTTCGAGCCTCATTTGCATCGGTCAGTCAATCATTTTCCGGTTAAGTGTTTGGTGGACTGCTGGGCCGATCGATGGATGTTTTTAAGTTTTTGGGCCCGTAGGGCCCTCACTGTCGACGACAGTCCACCAAACACTTAACCGGAAAATGATTGACGGACCGATGCAAATGAGGCTCGAAGGGATTTTTCTTTTTTTGCGGTGTTTGCGGTGAATTAAAATTGAAGTACCTAATTAAGTAAGTAATTAAGTAAGTAATTGAGTAAGTAATTAAGTAAGTAATTAAGTAAGTAATTAAGTAAGTAAGTAAGTAAGTAAGTAAGTACGTGAATAAGTAAGTAAGTACGTGAATAAGTAAGTAAGTAAGTACGTGAATAAGTAAGTAAGTGAATAAGTGAGTATGTGAATGCTGTTCAGCCTCACGTTTTCAGCAATACCTTCGAAATCAACAACATTAAGTTAGTTAGTTAGTCAAGGTTCCAACCTCACGGCAACGGGTCGTCCCCATTATGCTCCGTTCCTGTGCCAGTGAATATCACACAAAATGCTCCTTACCGTCCAATGTGAAAAATCCAACAGCCCGCACAGGTACACTGTGCATAATGCCGCCGCCAGAATGCCAACACAAAAGTCCTCCATGGAAACCACAGTTCATCGTCGATGGAATCGGCAGTCACCAGAAAGACCTCATTGACCCGGGTTTTCTCACATGGCTCTGTCTCTGTCCGCAGGGCGACCCGCCGAAAGCGTCGCATAAAGCACGAACTCCACAGCTCCAGCGCCGACTCCCAGGAGTCTCCTGAAAAATGCACTCGTGAACCGAAAAGGCAACAGTCACTTCAGCAACAGCCGGAAGTCATTGTTCCGAACATGTAGGTCACTATACAAACAAAAGCGGACATGTAAAAGCATTCCACGGTAATATCACAGCTCACAGAACCATTCAACATTAAAAAGGACATAATTAACCACATGGATGGAAGGATATTCAAATATTCAATCTCGGAAGGCTGAAAGCCAAAATCAAAACCACCGTCGACATCGTCAGAGAGCTTCTGTTTGTGGACGATTATGCTCTATATGCCAACTCAGAGGCAGACTTGCAACACAACATTTCAGCTTTCCTATATGCCTGTGTCAGTTTCGGGCTCCATGTAAACTTGGAGAAGACTGTAGTTATGTACCAGGCAGCTCCAGTGATAAGTCACACAGAGCCGAATATCAAAGTGAATGATCATAGAGTAAGTGTTGTGGACAAATTCACCTATCTTGAACGAATTGTGACACAAGCTGCCACAATTGATGACGAATTGAGTGCAAGAATTTCCAAGGTCAGAGAGGCCTTTGGTAGACTGTTCAAAAATGTGTGGGAGAAATATTGAATAAACCTGCAAACAACGATGTAAGTCAGCAAAGCAATCGACACTATTATATGCTTGAGAAACTTTGACTGTTAGCAGCGACACGCTAGGAAATTACACCACTTCCACACAAGCTATTGAAGATTAAATAGCAAGACTAGATCCCAGACACTGAAGTCTTAGAAAGAGCGTCCATGCCCAGTATCCACACTGTACTAATGAAGAATCAGATTCACTGGGCTGGTCACTTGACTCGCATGCCAGATCACAGGCTCCCTAAACGATTTTTTTTTACGGCGAGTTGTGCTGTGGTAAACGCTCCCAGAGCAACCAAAGGAACCGCTTTAAAGACACTCTGAATATCTCACTAAAAGCTTTTGGAATCCATCACTACACTAAGGAGACTGCTGCCAAAGACCGAAATTCGTGGCGTACACCATTACGCAAGGGTGTAGTCACTTGCGAAGCAAACAGGACTGTAAGAGCTGTTGAAAAAAAAAAAAAAAAAGGGACAAAAAACCACCGCTGGAGATCCTCCTCCTGGAACGTCAAGCATTCTTTGTCTACATTGTCTACATCTTAGAACTCACGTCTCAAAACTTTCAAGCCTAACTGGATTAAACGAATGGTCATCATCATACTTGATGGACAAACACAATGTAATTAAGAAGTAAGTGAATAAGTAAGTGAATAAATAATTACGTGAATAAGTAAGTGAATAAGTAAGAACATGAAATAGTAAATAAGTGAATAAGCACGTACGTGAATATGTAAATAAGTGAATAAGTAAGTACGTTAATAAGTAAATAAGTGAATAAGTAAGTGAATAAGTAAGTACGTGAATAAGAAGTAAGTAAAAAAGTAAGTGAATACATAAGTACGTAAATAAGAAGTATGTGAATAAATGCCTAGCCACTATGCTACCACTGCTCCGTTCACGAATGTCATCATCAAGTGCCCTGCCAGCCGGCATAAGCGTTCATGTCTCTCCACAGATCTCGGTCTGTGGTTTTCTGGATCAGCTCTGCTGATGTTATTCCTCCCTGCCACCCTCTCAGTCCATCCAGCATCATGTCTCTTGGTCTGCCTATCTTTTTCCCATTGATCTGTCCACGCAAATAACCAGCTCAAATTGAGTTTGAATGTTCGTAATAAGCTCAACACCCACACAAGTTGTCGGTGCCGAAGCCAATTAGAAGACGCTGGCAGCAATCACCAATGTTCTACACCTTCAACGCGAAGCCACTTTCTTGAATTAGTAGCACTGGCTCACCTTCAAATAAACCCCGGGCGGTCGACACGTTTACATCTATTAGGTTACGTTGGTGAGCCGAGTCGGCTTGTCCCGTACTTTAGTCTTTAGTGTTTAGCTATAGGAGACTAGCATCAGTTTAGCACGGTATACTTGTACACTTAAAATTCCGATGCGCTGACGACGGAGTACGGGGTTAATTCCCTAGACCATCAGTTGGACTTCAGCGTTGACTTCTCGTTCAGACAGCAATGGGAAACTAATTGTTGAATGTATTTTACAGGACATTGCAATCAACCCAAGCTCCAGATTGGTTTTCTAGGCAAGTTTACGTTAAGTAGCTTGCCAGTGCTTTCTGAACGGGAAATCGACGCTTAAGGTTAATAGACCGATGTAGGGAACAATGCGAACTGAAGAAAGAATTTAGATAGTTAGTTAGTTTGTTTGTTTCTTTGTTAGTTAGTTAGTTAGTTAGTTAGTTAGTTAGTTAGTTAGTTAGTTAGTTAATTAGTTAGTTACTTAATTAGTCAGCCAGTCAGTCAGTCAGTCAGTCAGTCAGTTAGTTACTCAGTCAGTCAGTCAGTCAGTTAGTTAGGCAGTCAATCATTCAGTCAGTTAGTTACTCAGTCAGTCAGTCAGTCAGTCAGTCAGTCAGTCAGTTAGTTAGTTAGTTAGTTAGTTAGTTAGCTAGTTAGCTAGTTAGTTAGTTAGTTAGCTAGCTAGTTAGTTAGTTAGTTAGTTAGTTAGTTAGTTAGTTAGTTAGTTAGAGAGTCAGTTCGTTGGTTAGTTTAGTTTAGTTTAGTCGATGGCTTAACATCACGGCACACGGGTGTAACCCATAAGTGCTCCGTTCTCCTCCTAACTCAAACTTGAGTTTGGAGAAACTCAGCTCAGTGCACGAACTCCGTAGCACCGGCGAGGATCCTGAAATACTGTTGGTAGATTTTTAACTCTAAATTTTGCCCGGGCAGCGCCGTTAGGCTACTCTTTTTCGATTTCCAGCTGCCAAGGGATTTTTTACGTGCGCAACAATACATACGGGTGTCCGATCTCACTATCCAGAGACCAGGGGAAATTTTATTACTAGAAGTCCACGTGAAAAAAGTCCCGGTCCTCACCGGGGCTTCAACCCGGGACCTCCAGTACTCGAGGCGGACACTATACCTCGATACCACGCAGCCCCCTGTTAGTTAGTTAGTTTAATTAGTTATTTAGTTAGTTAGTTAGTTAGTTAGTTAGTTAGTTAGTTAGTTAGTTAGTTAGCTAGTTAGTTAGATAGTTAGTTGGTTAGATAGTTAGTTAGTTAGTTAGTTAGTTAGTTAGTTAGTTAGTTCGTTAGTTAGTTAGTTAGTTAGTTAGTTAAATAGTTAGTTAGTTAGTTAGGTAGTTAGTTAGTTATATTTGGGGGTATCATCCTTGCACTCCGGACATGTCTACTGGTGCTCCCCCTCCCCCCACATATGCACCAGCGCCCGGCGGCTAATAGTACCAGTTCTGTGTTGTGTGACGAGAAAATAAACTCCCAACCTTGTTGATACTGATAACATTTCACATTGCTTCGAACACACACGGAACTGAGAACCGTGGTATCGGTGTGGCCGTCACTCTTACCTTTTGCAATTTGTTTAAATTCCCAAAGATGGAACATTCAAACAATAATGAACAAGCTAAAGAAAGTATTTTATATTTTTGTAAATATTTTTGGGGGTTTTGTTTTGTATTTTTGGGGATTTCCCCCTGTGATTTATGATATCCATAGTGGAGTTCGTAGTAAGGTATGTACACGGTGTCTGTGTTTAGCATACCTAACTTTTTTCGCAGGAGTTACACATATCTGATTGTTTTAATTTCCTAAAGAAAGGTAATTACACATCCTTTACATAACGTATACCCCATCATTTTTTGGCTGTTTATGATTTCTTGGCAAGTTTACGTTCAGTAGTTTGCCATTCATTTCTGAATGACCAGAACTCATAGTAGGTTCGATTCCTGGCCGCATAGTTCGGGTCGCGCGTGCAATGATCTGGGAGACTGCTGGGATTGTCCTTGGAGCTACAGAGTTCGTGCTTTGTGGGACGCTTTCGGCAGGTCGCCAGCGGAACGAAACCGGGCCGTGGGGTGAAACCCGATGCAATGAAGTCAACCCTCTTGCCTTTCAAATCTTTTCCGTCTGCGGACAATTTGGAAGCCGGCTGCCTTGCGCTGGTTGCTACCCTCGCCGTGATTAACCACATCGCCACGGAGACTCCCACAGCCCGCAGCTGTGTTTGGAACGCGGTACGCGTGATTGAATTCTTAACTTCTTCGCCACAACTCTTTCCTGAAGAAAGGGAAAGAAAAACAACTTAGCCGACCAAACAACAGTTTTGTTGTTATTGTTATTGTTGTCGTCGTCGTCGTTGTCGTTGTTGTTGTTGTTGTTGTTGTTGTTGTTGTTGTTGTTGTTGTTGTTGTTGGCTGTTTGTGATTTACTGACAAGTTTACGTTCAGTAGTTTGCCATTGTTTCTGAACGGCCGGTTTTGATACCATTGTGTGAAAGCCAAGGCAAGGCGGTCTGCTGCCAGATCACCCGCAGCTATGTTTCGAACGCTGTATGCGGGATTACGAATCACGGCCGTAACCCTTCGTCACAGTTACTTAGTCGCGGTTCCAACTTCACGGCAACGGGTCGTCCCCATACTGCTCCGTTCCTGTGCTAGTGAATATCACAAAATGTTCCTCACTAGCCCTATGTGAACAATGGAATAGACAGGAGTATCGGCAAGCCAACAGCCCGCACAGGTACACTGTGCATAATGCCGCCGCCAGAATGCCAACACAAAAGTCCTCCACAAAAAATACAGTTCATCGTCGATGAAAACGGTAGCCACCAGAAAGAGTACATTGACCGGGGTTTTATCCCATATGGCTCGGTCTCTTTCTGCAGGGCGACCCACCGAAAGCACCGCACTAAGCACGAACTCCATAGCTACAGCGACAACTCCCAGGAGTCTCCTGAAAAATGCACTCGTGAACCGAAAAGGCAAACCAGTCAATCCAGCAACAATCGTCCGTCATCGTTCCGAACATGCAGTTCACGCGAAAAACTGCGGACAGGATGCAAAAGCATTCCACGTGAAATTCACAGCTCACAGTGTCGCGCCACGCACTCACTCAGTAGCAGGGCGACGGAACCATAGCCTCCTTAGTCGCCTCTTACGACGTGCATGGTAGGCAATAGTGTTACTATTCTTTGCTCCCCCGTATGGGCCCCGGCAACACACGGGCGAACCCTTCGTCACAGAGCCGGCTTAACAACACAGAGGGGAAAATTATCCAGACTGGACATGGAGGGCGACGCAGAAGATGGGCATAGATGGGACGGCACGGCGTCTGTTTGTTGGGCACATAGGTTTCGTTGGGCCCGGCAGCAGAAAGGAAGTCATCTTTCAACATTGTCCGTTGAACTGGCTGGAATCTGGCTTGTGTTGGCCATCTTCCCTCCACAGGTTTTGGGTATTTCATTCTAAAGGCCACATAGTAGATTGTCCGATGGAATGTGAAATAAAGCACCCCATGTGGCAGAAAGGATAACAGAGCTCTTAAACTTCCAGTTCAGTTGACAGGGGATAATAGATTCAACCCCTACACCGGTCAGTTGGATTTAAGACATGACTTCTCGTTTATAAAGCAATGGCAAAATACTGAAAGTCTTCTGCTTCTTCTTTCGCTCGCTTGAAATACATCTATAACTGCAATGTTGTCTCCTGTATAATCTAACAGTTTTTTTTAGTTCACTCAGCGGTCCATAGAGTTTATCTTTCACTGTTGTCTCTCTAGGCATGGCTGAATATACTGAACGTAAAATTGCCAAGAAAATAAATGCAGTTTTTTAGAAAATGTTTTTTCTTTTCACGGAATAAAACAACTGATAAGATGAGTAGATCAGTTCCCTTCCTCGTAGTCACCTTTTCTTTCCAGACAATTATCTGGTACCAGTTGTATAATGATGGGTCGACTCCATAACAGCCCCTGGTCAGAAAAACAAAGAGATCCTTGAACTAGTGGTGATTGAAACTGTACCATTGCCTTGACAAGCAGGTTCACTAATCGTTATGGCACAGCACCGCTCATTTAACACTTAGTAAAGTAAAGTGTGGTAAAGTATAGTAACGTAAATTATAGTACTGTATAATAAAGCATAGTAACATACAATGCCGATTGAAGCTTATAATAAAGTATAATATCGTATTGTAAAGTATATAAGTGTGTAATAAAGTACAGAAACGTATAATAGAGCACAGTAACGTATAATACAGTAAAGTTAATGCGGTACAGTTGCGTATAGTATAGATAGTATAGTATAGTATAGTATAGTATAGTATAGTATAGCATAGCATAGCATAGCATAGCTTAGCTTAGCGTAGCGTAGTGTATTGTCGTGTTGTGTCGTGTCGCTTCGTGTAGTGTAGTGTAGTGTAGTGTAGTGTAGTGTAGTGTAGTGTAGTGTAGCGTAGCGTAGTGTATTGTCGTGTAGTGTCGTGTCGCTTCGTGTCGTGTAGTGTCGTGTCATGTCGTGTAGTGTCGTGTCGCTTCGTGTAGTGTAGTGTAGTGTAGTGTAGTGTAGTGTAGTGTAGTGTAGTGTAGTGTCGCTTCGTGTAGTGTAGTGTAGTGTAGTGTAGTGTCGTGTAGTGTAGTGTAGTGTAGTGTAGTGTAGTGTAGTGTAGTGTAGTGTAGTGTAGTGTAGTGTAGTGTAGTGTAGTGTCGTGTAGTGTCGTGTAGTGTCGTGTAGTGTAGTGTAGTGTAGTGTAGTGTAGTGTAGTGTAGTGTAGTGTAGTGTCGCTTCGTGTAGTGTAGTGTAGTGTAGTGTAGTGTAGTGTCGTGTAGTGTAGTGTAGTGTAGTGTAGTGTCGTGTCGCTTCGTGTAGTGTGGTGTAGTGTAGTGCAGTGTTGTGTTGTGTAGTACAGTGTATTGCAGTGTAGTGTAGTGTAGTGTAGTGTAGTGCAGTGTTGTGTTGTGTAGTACAGTGTATTGCAGTGTAGTGTAGTGTAGTGTAGTGCAGTGTAGTGTAGTGTAGTGTAGTATAGTGTAGTGTAGTGTAGTGTAGTGTCGCTTCGTGTAGTGTATTGTAGTGTAGTGTAGTGTAGTGTAGTGTCGTGTAGTGTAGTGTAGTGTAGTGTAGTGTAGTGTAGTGTAGTGTCGTGTCGTGTAGTGTAGTGTAGTGTAGTGTAGTGTCGCTTCGTGTAGTGTAGTGTAGTGTAGTGTAGTGTAGTGTAGTGTAGTGTAGTGTCGTGTAGTGTAGTGTATTGTAGTGTAGTGTAGTGTAGTGTCGCTTCGTGTAGTGTAGTGTAGTGTAGTGTAGTGTAGTGTAGTGTAGTGCAGTGTTGTGTTGTGTAGTACAGTGTATTGCAGTGTAGTGTAGTGTAGTGTAGTGTAGTGTAGTGTAGTGTAGTGCAGTGTTGTGTTGTGTAGTACAGTGTATTGCAGTGTAGTGTAGTGTAGTGCAGTGTAGTGTAGTGTAGTATAGTGTAGTGTAGTGTAGTGTAGTGTAGTGTAGTGTCGTGTCGTGTAGTGTAGTGTAGTGTAGTGTAGTGTAGTGTCGTGTCATGTCGTGTCGTGTCGTGTCGTGTAGTGTAGTGTAGTGTAGTGTAGTGTAGTGTAGTGTAGTGTAGTAAAGGGCCACGCGTTGAAGTATGTCAGATATATTGTGCTAGCTGTGGTGTTATCGGCACTCGATGGAATATGTGGTCAGTACCAACGCCGGTGCCGGTCTCCCTGGCCAAGGAGTTAAGGACGCTGTTCGTAATCCCGTATGCTCACGTACGAAACACAACTGCGGTAAATTCGGCAGCGGATCGAGTCGCGTTGGTTTCTTACGGAAAGGTAAGTAAGCCGGTCGTTCAGAAAGCAATGGCAAACTACTGAACGTAAAACATGCCAAGACATCAACAGCAGCTGGAAAATGCTGGTGTTCACTGCAATGCCCTGTAAATAGGATACGCAAAAAAAAAAAAAAATCAACGCCACATGGGGTGCTTTACTCCTCAGAACATTTTCGGTACCCATGTTAGGCTTGGGTCAACCTGGGAGGGCAGGATATTAGGTTTTAAAATGCCTGTCCCTTTGTGCATTGGATGTCTTGACCACGGGGCTAGTATGCAACCGTTCTAGTCACTCGCCTCTGCGACCACCTTACGGCCCACCCAATAATCTGCCCTGAACAGAACTCCGCACCCATTACGGCCTGTAGACATTGTCCACTATCATAATCCAGACGTCCTGCCGCTGCTGCTCTCGTGTGTCAGTTATCTATTACATTTGCGTTGGCTCGTTTTGAACTCGAATGTAGTCTACGCACTACTTCTTCTATTGAACTACATTGGCTTTTGCGTGTGAATTTGCTTTCACTATTATCAGTGCCCCTGGACATCGGGTGAACCCATTGCGACTTCTGAAGTCAAGAACGAGAAGTAAACATGTTAGTCCAACTAACCGATATGCGGGTTAAACCCGCGACCTCAGCATCAGCGCACCGGAAGTTTAAGGGCATACGCTCTTATCAGTTCGGCCACGCTGATTTCATATCACTTGTTGAACCCTTCTACGCTGCGGTCTTTCTGTTCTCCTCTCCCCGGTACATTTCCTTCCATAATGATCTGTTCCTGACAGTTATGTCAATTAACTGGCCAAAAACAGTCCATTGTCCTTATAGCTAGTGTTTAATTATTCACGAAGCGACTAGTTCTCCCTACAGAAGTCTTCCGCGCCCTCTTTGTCAAATAATTCTTCTGTCCTGTATCCCCCATAGGAGCAAATGTCCTCAACCAACCCACTCCACACCGTCCCTTCCTTTGCTGACTTTCAGCTGCTTCCATGTCTTTCTTTATTATTCATCTCTGTCTGAAATTCCCTTCTCTTGGTGTTTTTATGTCTCCGTCTGTTTCGCTGGCATCGTGGGTTGTAGATTAAACTCGCTGTAAATGTCAAAACAAGTTATTCAATGTCAACACAAGAATTGTTATTGTTGTTGGTGGTGGTGGTGGTGGTGGTGCTGATGATAATGGTGGTGGTAGTGGTGGTGGCGATGGTGATGGTGATGGTAGTGATGGTGGTGATGATGATGATTGTGATTATAGGGGAGGTACTGGTGATGATGGTGGTGATGGTGATGATGATGGTGATGGGGATGACGATGATGGTGGTGGAGGTGATGATGTTGGTGGTGGAGGTGATGCTGTTGGTGGTGGAGGTGATGATGTTGGTGGTGGAGGTGATGACGATGATGGTGGTTGTGGTGATGATGTTGGTGGTGGAGGTGATGACGATGATGATGGTTGTGGTGATGATGTTGGTGGTGGAGGTGATGATGATGATGGTGGTTGTGGTGATGATGTTGGTGGTGGAGGTGATGACGATGATGGTGGTTGTGGTGATGATGTTGGTGGTGGAGGTGATGACGATGATGGTGGTTGTGGTGATGATGTTGGTGGTGGAGGTGATGACGATGATGGTGGTTGTGGTGATGATGTTGGTGGTGGAGGTGATGACGATGATGATGGTTGTGGTGATGATGTTGGTGGTGGAGGTGATGATGATGATGGTGGTTGTGGTGATGATGTTGGTGGTGGAGGTGATGACGATGTTGGTGGTTGTGGTGATGATGTTGGTGGTGGAGGTGATGACGATGATGGTGGTTGTGGTGATGATGTTGGTGGTGGAGGTGATGACGATGATGATGGTTGTGGTGATGATGTTGGTGGTGGAGGTGATGATGATGATGGTGGTTGTGGTGATGATGTTGGTGGTGGAGGTGATGATGATGATGGTGGTTGTGGTGATGATGTTGGTGGTGGAGGTGATGACGATGATGGTGGTTGTGGTGATGATGTTGGTGGTGGAGGTGATGATGATGATGGTGGTTGTTGTGATGATGATGGTGATGATGATGGTGATGGTGATGACGATGATGGTGGTTGTGGTGATGATGTTGGTGGTGGAGGTGATGACGATGATGGTGGTTGTGGTGATGATGTTGGTGGTGGAGGTGATGATGATGATGATGGTGGTGGTGGTGATGACGTTGGTGGTGATGTTGGTGGTGGAGGTGATGATGTTGGTGGTGGAGGTGATAATGATGATGGTGGTGGTGGTGTTGATGGTGGTGGTGGAGGTGATGATGATGATGATGGTGGTGGAAGTGATGATGATAATGGTGGTGGTGGTGGTGGTGATGATGATGATGATGATGATGATGATGGTGGTGGTGGTGGTGGTGGTGATGGCAATGGTGATGATGATGATGATGGTGATGGCGATGACGATGATGGTGATGGTGGTGATGATTTGGGTGGTGGAGGTGATGATGGTGATGGTAGTTGTGGTGATGATGTTGGTGGTCGAGGTGATGATAATGATGGTGGTGATGTGGGTGGTGATGTGGGTGGTGGGGGTAATGAAGATGATGATGGTGGTGGTGGTGGTGATGTTGGTGGTGATGGTGATGATGATGATGATGATGATGGTGATGATGATTGTGATGATAGTGGTGGTACTGGTGATGATGGTGGTGATGGTGATGATGATGATGACGATGATGATGATGATGATGATGATGATGATGATGATGATGATGATGATGATGATGATGATGACGATGATGGTAGTGGTGGTGATGATGTTGGTGGTGATGGTGATGATGATGATGGTGGTGATGGTGATGGTGGTGATGATGATGATTGTGATGATAGTGGTGGTACTGGTGATGATGATGGTGGTGATGATGATGATGGTAGTGGTGGTGATGATGTTGGTGGTGGAGGTGATCATGATGATGTTGGTGGTGATGATGATGATGATGATGATGATGATGATGATGATGATGATGATGATGGATGATGATGATGATGATGATGATGATGATGATGATGATGATGATGATGATGATGATGATGATGATGATGATGATGATGATGATGATGATGATTGCCAAATAGTTATTGCTAATGAAACATAGAATGCAGAAGGGACCAAAGGAAAATCCCAAGGTACAACAAAGTGAACAGTGCACTGAAGCCAAAGAGACAGGATGCGTCACGGAAGCGTAAAACCTAACAACGAGATACGCTGCGAAGCCATGTTACAAACCGGTTGGGTTTGAAATTGTGTGACCGACTTCTTGTGGAAAATGGTTGTTCGGATGCGGTGATGTCATGATATTCAAGGAAGGATAACAGGAGGAACTTGTTGATGAGAAGCCATGGCTGGTTAGAAGGGAACCGAACCTAGACAAAGATTCAACGAACGAGACAGCAAGGATCTAGATAAAGGATGGAAAAGAGGCGTCAGGGCAGACCATAGGATTAGATAGGATGATAATTCCTGGTCATTGAGTAGATGTTGTCCCTGCGGTAAGGGCGCGCTACGTTACCATTGGAAGTTTGTCTTAAGACTCTACAAGGACGAAATAAAGGAATTGAAACGTTTGCTGAACTGTCCGCTTGTGTTTTCATGTTCACCTATTTTACAAGGTGAGGTATTCAGATTTTGTTGTCAACGTTCTGAATCGACGAGTTGAGAATGCTTCGTCGTAAACGTTCGTTTATCATTATTAATCAATTGAGGCGGAGTTACGACAAAGGAGCGTGGGGTCTCTTTTGGGGCCAGATGGATCATTGTCAACATTGTTGCCAACTAGTTACAAGTCAGTAAGAAAACATTTACCCATCTGAAAGAATCAAGCCAAGGAAATTGCACACCGGAATCCATGTTAACACGGTGCAATACGTGCTGCATAACGGAAGAACACTTCACGTCAAAATTGTAAATGTCGAAACATCATACAAGTGAAAATGAATTTTAAAGTTTAAAGTTCCTGTTGATCGGGCGATTACATACACAAGGTAAAAGAACATTTTATTACCTGTAGTCCTTGCATTATTGTCTGCACATTAGAAAGTTACGTGGCGAACCGGATATTTAAAAAAAAAGAAAAAAGAAAACGATCACTAACGACAATGCTTCCAGCAACAGGTGCGAATCATCTGCACACTTGCGCGCACTAGTGTAAACATACAGGAAACGCAACACTAGTTTTAAAGGTATAGTATGCTGCCTATTGAACATTTCTAGGAATTTGAAATACACAAGAAATGTTGCCTAATGTTTGGAATCTCGGGCATAACCAGCTACAACTTAGTATTTAAGAAGCAGCCACACGTACGGTACGGAGTCTAGGAGTCGTTAGAGTCCATACTTGACATATTTCATATTGTTGACACAAAGGAAGGAGTCTTTGGCGTTCACTACAACATTTCCACTGCGCTGTCATGACCAATGCACAGTGGTCTAACATTATTCAGTAATACAAACAATACAGAGGACTAAGGATCGTACACAGAGAAGTAATTATCACCAGGAACGTTGTCCAACATACGCACGACGTTTATGGACTGTAATTACGACAACACACGTTAGATCGTGGCATTATTTCCTACTGGACGTCGACGATACTGGAGCAGAACATAGTGTCTACAATTATTGCACGATTATAACACCGCTACTTCTACAACGTATACAGCAGTTATCATCTACCATTTTCAACCATGGACGGATACACTGGCGTATCTATACTCTAGTCAACGTTGGTAGTTACTTATAGAGGACACCAACGCCAGTAATAAGGCCAGAATATTTCTTAATCTGTTGGTTGCTGCATTTGTTTTTGTTTTTTTAAATTAGGTGCACTCATAACTAACCAGTTAACAATGACTGGGTTAACTCTAAATTAAACATAGCTACAATCACGTCATTATTTAAGAAGACGTAGTATACTTACGATCGTCAGGTCGGTACGAAGCTTTTTGTAACGATCTCACGCGTAGTAAGTATACAATTTGTTGTTTTGTTATAGTGTAGTAGTATTGTGTAGTAAATTGAGGTTTGTTTAAGGCAGTGTTATTATCTTTTATAAAAGTGAGGATGTCTTTACGTTACTTGTCAAATCGTTTCCTTTCGTTCGTAACTGTCTAGTGTTATATATTCTTTATACTGAGTATATATTTAATACTATTTTCTATTATTTACATAGAATAACAGTTAAGATAATTTTATCGCAATAAGCTGCTGAATTTCTTTTTGTTCGAGTTTACATTGTTGCTGAGTTTATAGTGAGCAAATTTTCTCCAACATTTGTACTTGCCTATATTGTATACTCTATTTCCCTTCCCTCCGCTAGCCTACGGGACACCATTGGGCAAGGTGGAGTACCCGTTTAGCCCCCCCCCCTCCCCCAACAGGGTAACGTGAAGCCATGGTAGCAGGTGGTGGATTGGACTTGGGAGCAGCTGACAGATAGTTGTTAGTTATGGTTTCAAGTCGGTGACGGTGGGCAGAGGATCTCTCAGTAGAGACAATGGCTACGGTCATCCGATCTGTATGGTCACTGCCAGGAAGGAAGAATGGTAGACTTCCTTCCTTATTGATTCCCGGGAAGAGGAGGCTCGTCAGCCTTGGTTGGTATCTCTTCTAAGAGAAGGAACTCTAAATCTCAAACCTCCGCTGCCTTGTGGGTATACCCATATGGGAAAGGCTTCGGGAGTAAACCCTGAGGACAAATCCGGAGATGGAGTCTCTAAGGCAGTTCCATGTTGTAAACAACATAGTTCTGGCAACTCCTGCGACGACACCGATGCCAAGTTGCATTGGCTACTGCCTTTCCCTTGGTCAACATCGGCGACGTGGAGAGGGTGTGTCGTTTGTGTAAAGAA
Source organism: Cepaea nemoralis (assembly GCA_014155875.1). NCBI lineage: Eukaryota > Metazoa > Mollusca > Gastropoda > Stylommatophora > Helicidae > Cepaea > Cepaea nemoralis. Next base: position 66,159 of record JACEFZ010015221.1, read on the forward strand.
TGGATGTCGTAGTAGTTATTTGTTCTTCTGTACCACTTTAGTGTCGTCCCTGGAGTGAGGGGAATCAACACCCACATTTGTTTTAATTCAATATCTCTATCCTGGAGATATCCAGCAGACTCCGTCCACAACACTCCCTCAATCTGAAGACATCTTCTTCTCACTCTTACTCACCCCTGGATCATGCCCCCTCTCATTCTTCCCCAACATAACATACTTGACAACTCTAGCTTCAACAAATAAAAACAAGAAATTTATTAAAGCACATTGTATATGTAGGAGAAGTGTGTGTGTGTGTGTGTGTGTGTGTGTGTGTGTGTGTGTGTGTGTGTGTGTGTGTGTGTGTGTGTGTGTGTGTGTGTGTGTGTGTGTGTGTGTGTAAAGTGTAGAATGTGTGACGTATATTCTAAATAGTATATAGACTCAGATCAGTGTTCAGGAGTATAGTCATTCTCATCACTGTGCTGAGAAACACACTAGCACCATGTATTCTAGACAAGCAACCTCACCAAGGTGATGCTCCTCCGGTCACGTGAAGACTTCCTCCGTTGTCTCTTGAACCACTAGGATGCTTGGACACCCATGACAAACACTGTCTAATGAGAGTCTTCAATCTGATTTACACTATGAATTTCCTCTGTTATTTAACTGATTGTTAATCAGAAAAATTCTAACCCTATTGTCACTGTTACTGGGGAAATCTTAATGGATCTAGTGTCACTGGTTTTAAAGATTCCCCATATTAACACCACAATCTGAATGTTCTAGGTATCAGTATAAATTTTGTATGAATGTTCCTGGTATCAGTAGTGTATATCTACAATGTTCTGACTGTTCAGTGATACAACTATCACTTGCTAAACATAAATCTCATCAGCATGTCCTGCTCAGCAGAAGCCAGGTTCCCGCAAACCAACTTGGGTATAAGCCCAATGTAGCGGCCTCTCGGCAACTTCTGTCTTCAAATTCTGAGCCATCATCTTCTAAAATGTGTTAGCTTCACTGGTCAAAATCATAGCACACATACGTGGACCTGTAAATGGAACCTGTAGAATAGAGAATACTATGGTGAGGGCAACTCAATCCTGGCCGGAATTAGGTGAGTGTAGGCCAATAGCAGCACTCAGATCTATAACAGAGATCCGATCTCTGTCATACGGCCAAATAACTCATCATATGATCTGAGACATGGCAACACCAGGAAAGAATAAAGGAACGGGTAGAAACCCAGCAGATGCCCTACTGGAAGATCCTACCATTTCACATTCCTCTCCTCCCTCTCAACCATCCTTAATCTCTCTAATTATTACTCCACTACATTGTCCTCAACTCCCTGAGTAAAATGATATATCACACAAGCTAGTTGAAGCCACACAATAGAATACTAGTGCCGACGCTCCTATGATACTTTCTAGCACCGCACTTATAGAACATTCTATCACTAATCATAATACATTATATCACCACACCTATAATACATTATATCACCGCACCTATAATACATTATATCACCGCACAGTACTGTACTCTATTCCTAATCATACTCTAATTTAGATATGATTAATAGCCTACCATATGTCATTCCGGTTGCTAATCGAAACTAGGCAATCACAGTCTGGATCTATGTCCGCCGATAAATATCAACAATTTGATACCCTAGTTTCTTTCATTGAACACAACTCGGAAAACTGCACCGATCTTTCCCACTTCAGAAATCTTGATCGACTAACTCCACCTGTTTACCGCAACGCTTTTTATATAGGCTGGAGTGACGTCATCAAAAAGTCTAGACGCTGACCCGTCCAGAATCTGGTTTCCTCCTCCTGTTCTAGACTAACTGGAGTCAATCCGCCGTCAAATTTGCTTTCATTTGGGGAAATTCTTTGTCCCGTACATCAATAGTTCAGTCTGTCTGTGAACCACAGAATTCCCCACATCACAGAATCCATCCCGCGTCTGTCCAGACTTTCCGTCTAGCACTTTAAAGGCTACTACCGCCTTGGCAGACGTTTGGCGTTGTTATTCGTTTCTCGAACAACCCACATCATAAAGATTCGCCGACCAGGGGTAGACATTTTGACGCGACGTATCTTGTTTCTCAGTTAGAAATGCCGATCGTATATAAACAGTTTTAACGACGTATTTTTCTCAGTCTGTACAACATCAAAGGGTCGGTTGTTTTTGCAGACTAATGTCGGGTCTTGTTTGTCATCCATCGCAACTAACAAGTTTATTTTCCGTGACAGAGGGGGAACCTGCTACTGGGCAACAGCTGGTTCTCCGATTTCCATTGCCCAGGCTTGTGCCCTGAAGAGGTCACTTCAGCACCGTGTAAAGCGGTGACACAACACGGGAAGCAGCATTTGCCGGTTATAAGTCTTAATGCTCGATCGCCAGGGGCTACTTCCGACGGTGGGAGAGATCATCGTATCTCACTAGACAGCTACCGCCCGCCTAAGCTGGGCATCCCCCAGTCAATAAGGTGTTGTCTCGCCACGGTTCATCTGCTCCTGAGGGTATGTGGAGCTTAGGGGAAAATCCTGACACATGGACCGCAATCTATACACCTAACAGCAAGAAAAAGAAAAAAAAAACAACCGGCCCTAAGGCTGGGAACATGGAACGTAAGAACCATGACCCCTGGCATCTCAGACGATCTAACTGAGATTGTGGATGCCCGCAAAACTGCAGTGATAAACAATGAACTACTAAGACTGGGGATAGACATTGTCGCCCTGCAAGAGACCAGACTCCAAGAATCTGGAAGCATCAAGGAGAGGGACTTCACTTTCTACTGGCATGGCAAGCCGTGCGGGGAGACCAGGGAGCATGGAGTTGGCTTCGCTATCAGAAACAAGCTGCTTAATTCTATCATACCACCAAGTGATGGCACTGAAAGAATACTGAAGCTCCAACTCCAGACAGAGGCAGGCCCAGTTAGTATTATAAGCGTTTACGCCCCCAACACTAACTGCAGCATCAGAATCTAAAGACAAGTTCTATGACGACCTTAGCAAAGAAGTCAGTGAAACACCAGAGAAACAACATCTTTTTATCCTGGGGGATTTCAATGCCAGGGTTGGCTCCGACCACAAATCTTGGCCTTCATGTCTAGCACAGTTTGGCGTTGGGAAGATCAATGACAATGGACAACGTCTCTTGGAATTCTGCAGCCAACATAATCTGTGCGTGACCAACACCTTCTTTGACACGAAACCTCAACACAAGGTGTCATGGAGGCACCCCAGATCAAAGAATTGGCACCAACTCGACCTGGTGCTCACTAAACGCAGCAACCTCCGAAATGTACAGCTGACTCGCAGCTATCATAGTGCTGACTGCGACACCGACCATTCACTCGTCTCAAGCAAGGTGAAGATAAAGCCCAAGAGAATCTACTGAAGCCGAACAGAAGGAAGACCACGCATTGACACCAGCGGCACCCAAAATAAAGAGAAGGTCAGCAAATTCATGCAGGCTCTAGCGGATACTCTGCCTGGCCCCACAAACGGAAATTCCACCGAGAGATGGAGTCATTTTCGTGACACCATCTACAATACAGCACTATCAACATTTGGCAAGAAGCAAACTAAGTCAACCGACTGGTTTGAAGCACACTCTGAAGAGATGCTCCCAGTCCTGGAGATAAAGAGACATGCATTCTCAATGTATAAAACATCACCTTCAGAGAAAACACTGCAGGCATTGCGAACGGCCAGAAATAGAGTACATCAGATGGCAAGAAGATGTGCGAACAGGTACTGGCTACAGCTCTCTGCTCAAATTCAAACTTGTGCAGACACTGGAAATATAAGAGAAATGTACGAGGGCATCAAGCAAGCTGTCGGTCCATCAAAAAATAAGATGGCCCCTTTACGATCAACTGAGGGGGTAATCATAAAAGATCAAGCAAAACAAATGGATCGCTGGGTAGAACACTACTCAGAGCTATACTCAGTGGATAACACTGTCAGCGAAGAAGCTCTGGAAGCCATCGATCAACAGTCTGCCATGCATGCCCTGGATAACGAACCTTGCCTCACAGAAATCAGCGAAGCACTAGACTCTCTCAAATCCGGCAAGGCACCTGGAAAAGATAATATTCCACCTGAAATGTTAAAATGTAGCAAAGAAACAATCATCCCAGAACTGTATGCAATATTTCAGCTCTGCTGGAGAGAAAAATAACACCACAAGATATGAAAGACGCAAACATTGTTACCCTTTATAAAAACAAAGGCGATAGAAGCGACTGCAACAACTATAGCGGCATTTCCCTACTCACCATTACAGGCAAGATTTTTGCCAGAGTAATCCTTAAAAGATTACACATTCTTGCTGAAAGAATCTACCCCAAATCGCAGTGCGGATTTAGACCCAACAGGTCCACCATCGATATGATTTTCTCACTCCGGCAGCTCCAAGAGAAGTGCAGAGAACAGAGGAAGCCATTATATATTGCCTTCATCGACCTCACAAAGGCATTTGACCTCGTGAGCAGAAGCGGCCTTTTTAAGGTTCTTGAAAAGGTTGGATGTCCACCCACCCTTCTTAGTCTCGTGAAATCATTCCACGAAAACATGCAGGGGACCATTTTATTTGACGGCTCAACATCCCAGTCATTCAGCATCAGCAGCGGAGTAAAGCAGGGCTGCATGCTTGCTCCTACACTCTTTGGTATCTTCTTCGCTGTTCTCTTAAGGCAGACATTTGGGACTGCCACTGAAGGCATATACCTCCACACAAGATCTGATGGCACACTTTTTAACCCATCAAGACTCAAGGCAAAGACCAAAATAAGATCAAGATGTTTAAGAGAACTACTTTTTGCAGATGATGCAGCACTGACTAATCATACAGCAGAAGATCTCCAAAAGCTCATAGATCGTTTTGCAGCCGCCTGCAAAGACTTTGGGCTCACCATTAGCCTAAATAAAACACAGGTGATGGAACAAGACGCTGGTGCGCCCCCCGTCAATCAAAATTGCTAATTACGAATTGAAGGTCGTCCACGATTTTGTGTATTTGGGGTCGACAATATCAGATAATCTTTCATTAGAGACAGAAATCGACAGACGCATTGGAAAGGCAGCCACAAAGTTTTCCAAGCTAGCTAAAAGAGTTTGGGAGAATAATAGACTAACAGAGCGTACAAAGGCTCAAGTATACAAAGCTTGTGTTGTTAGCACACTACTCAATGGGTCTGAATCCTGGACCTTGTACTCAAGACAGGAAAGGAAGTTGAGTTTCTTCCACATGAGATGTCTGAGACGTATCCTGAGCATAACATGGAAAGACCACATAACAAACAAACAAGTGCTTGAACGAGCAGATATTATCACAGTGCACACCCTCCTCAAGCAGAGACGCCTCCGGTGGCTGGGCCACGTATCTCGAATGGAGGATGAACGTATTCCCAAAGATCTCCTTTACGGAGAACTAGCCACAGGAAAGAGGCCAACCGGAAGACCCCAAATGCGATATAGGGATGTGTGTAAACAAGATATGAAAACCATTGGAATAGATCCAGACACGTGGGAGAGAGTTCAACAGACAGATGCTCCTGGAGAAGAGATGTACGAAACGGACTGGTGCTCTTTGAGCGCAATCTGATCCAACAAAGTGAAGATAGGCGGCACAGGCTCAAAGCGCAGTCACTTACTGCAGGACTTGCCTCGTCTTACAGATGTGGAAACTGTGACAGGGATTGTCACTCTCGCATTGGACTATACAGTCACCAGCGGTGCTGTTAGGCACCTCCCAAGCGGCAGAACTCTATAGTCCTTCAGGACTGAAAGAGGCCTGCTACTACTAAAAACTAATACTCTATTTTCTACGCACGTGAATATCGTCCAGTCCTTTTGCATTCCTCTATATTATTTCAGCTAGAGTAGTGATAATTAAAATAGGACAACATGTCGGCACTTCAAGACTTTATGGACATGGGTGAGAAGTCTGGTTTAACTGGTGCGGACCTGAGGAATTGGGCGAAGATGGAATTGAAAGATTTTCAGGCACAACAACGCGAGGAAAGAGCAGAGAAGTTAGCAGCAGAAAAAGAAGCGAAAGAACTTCAAGCTGCACGTAAACGTGAAGAACGACAAGAGAGATTGGCACTTGAGAGGGAACTGAAAGAAAAGGAGATAGCAATTAAGCAAAATGAATTAGCTGTTGAACGTGAGAAAATGGCGGCTAGAGAAAAGGAATTAACTCTAGAACGCGAGAGGATAGCAGCTGAAAAAGAGAAACTAGCAGTGGAAAAAGAGATTAAGGAAAAACAAATAGCCGCGGAGGCAGAAATGAAGGCAAAACAAATAGCCGCAGAGGCAGAAATGAAGGCAAAACAACTGGCATTTGAAAAAGAAAGACTTGCGACAGAGACACTCTGGAAGGACAAGGAGGTTGAGGGAAATTTAAAGGTCAAGGCAATGGAAATGGATCGTAAAGCGGAGATTGAACGAGAGAAAATAAAAGCTAAAAATAATGATCCAGTCAAGAAGTATCAAGGCCTGTTTCGTAACTTCCAACAGGGTGATTCAATTAGTTCTTGGATTACTAATTTCGAGGTGTTGGTAAAATTCTACAAGATCCCTGAGCAGGACATACCGATTCTATTTCATAGACATCTCGTGCTGGAACCTTTAAAGGTGATTGAATTGATACCTGAGAACTTGCGTACCAACTACAAGTATATGTGAGATCGTGTTCTTTCACATTTTAGTTTGGACGAATCGGGGTTGCGTACAAAATTCAAAACACTTACTCCCAAATCTAACCAAACTTTCCTTGACTTTGTTTCTGAAACATCGTCATGCTTTGATAAATGGCTTAAAGCAGCTGATATTGGGTCGGATTTCAATAAAATTCGAGATCTAGTAATAAGAGACAGACTTCTGTCTGCAGTACCAGAAGCTATGTCTGTTTTTCTGGTTGAGAATAGATGTAAATCACTTAGTGAGATGGAATCAAAAGGAGAATCATTTTTCAATACCCATCGTGACATATTTGCCAATTGTGCACAACCAGAGCTTGTCATAGGAGCGAGCGCCAAATTCCAGAAAGACAATGGTAAGTTTAAGAAATTTAATAATAGGAATAGAAGTGGTCCATATCAATACTCCAATAAAGAAGGGAGACAGACCTAGAAAAGGTCACTTCACACATTGATCAGTACTGCAAACTTTCTCATGGATCTACTTGAGATGTGTGATCAACATCCAGGGTATCCAGCTTACTTGAGAGACATCACATCCAAGAAAAGAAGTAAGTATGACTCCTACAAGAGGAGTATTAAATGTTTTGCTTGTAGGGCGTATGGACATACCAGTAAGTCATGTCCCATGAAAAATACCGTGGAAAGAGGCAAGTACCGCATTATGTGTTGTCTAGTAGTAGCGATTCAGATGATTTAGAGGACACACACGCAGCTATTATAGAGTCATACAACAGAACAGGTAAGGAGGGTCATGAGAATAATGATAACCTCACATCAGCCCACAAGAGGCAGATACGTGAAGCGAATGCAGCGTGCACTCGTAAAGGTACTCTGATGATACACCAAGCACCGGTTAATGGTTCACCAACAACCTGTTTTAGAGACACAGGATCTGATATTACGGGAGTTAGTCGCAAATTAATAAACGAAAGTGATTACACAGGTAATAGTATTAATTGCGGAACATTTGGGGGTACAATAGAAACATACAACACTGCATGGGTCAGCATAAAATGCCCATATTATGAAGGTAGAGTATGCGCAGCAGTACTACCAAACCCATATGCTGACTTGATAATTGGTAACATTCCTAATGTCAAAGAGTACATTCAAACGATAGAACACAAACCTGATAGAGCACTCACAAGAACCCAAGTCCACATATCACAAGAAGAAGAAAATATACAATTATTACAAGTTCCGCCAACTGTTAACAAGAACGGTGTAGCACACAAAAAGAGAACAAGAGTTAAACACAATGGTTACAAACAACAGATGAAATGGGATATTGTAACTATATTTATTACCCAGATGTTGAGTTGGCTTAAATCAACATTATCACAGGTTACATGTGTCGTCACGAGCGTATACTCACAAACGAAGAGGTATGTTGATGACATTAAAAATACGTACACACATGTTAAGAAACAGATTACAAATGTATTCACACGAATAAAAATACATATAATAGATATTCACTCACAAGTCAATAAAATTGCACACAAGTCATTGATCGATATACATTGATCTTTATTTATTCTATCTACTTGACTTATGTCTTGTGCAGATATACTAAACATAGCTTATTCTCACTATTCACACGAGCGAAAACTATAACAGCATTCAAATCAACAAAGTTGAAAGGTACAGATATTGGCATGCATACAGTAAAGAAACACCATAAGTAGTAAGAAAGAAAAAAGGAATAAAGATGGAAAGAATGAGTGAGAGAATGAATAAAAATGTTAAATAATTAAATCAGTACATATTTCACTACAGACACATTAGGGTCTTATCAGTTAGTTGTTCTAAATTTTCTCGGATATAATTCTATACTTTTCAGAGTTGTTCACACTATCTCATATCTCTACACTTAGTTGTGTGAAAATATTTTGTTTCTCTATTCTTCAGATAATTGTTCCTAACTATATCTTTATTAGAGAACTTAATAATTTTTATGAAGATTATTTGTTAAATATCTATTTTTGTTGAATCAGAATATCATATTATATTTCTGATTTATTTTCTTAGAAGTCTTGAATCTTTGGTATTTATGATTCGTCGTAAGACTAAAATTATGTGAAGATCTGCAAGATTCTAGTTAATGTGAATATTCTGTCAGATCTTCTCAGTCGATTGTAAATAGATAGGTCTACTTCATAGTTGTTCATTTTGTTCTGAGTATTTAGTTGTGTGGTTCATAAATGGTTAGAGAAGTTTAATACATATGTTACAAATGGCGCCTAATTAAAATGACAATATACATTACAACTAGCAGATTAAAAGATATGAATTAGTATGTGATTTAGTCAGATTGATACATATCTGGATATTTTCATTTTTACCAGAGACATCAGAAAATGATGAGATAATTGGTGTTCGGACTTATTGCAACTTTTCCCGCATATTGTGATTCCTGGAGGGAAAGAACTATGTTCATTCGTGTCTATTCCATTAAATAGAGACAGAACTGTGAACGATCGAATCTGGGCATATGACGGTTGGAGCGAGTACTAATTCTGCAGTAATTCACATTAGAACTAAGTATCTTTATTAGTTAATAAGTGTGATAACATAAGTATATTGTGTATAAATTGGTAGATATTAATTTATAATTATGTTAATAGTTAACTCAGTTATAATAATTAATTATGTTATTAGAATAGTTAAATGCTTAATTAATAGTTCAATATTAGTAATGGTTCAATTTAAATTTGATAATTGTCAAGAGTCTAGGATATCCACACAGTATGAGCCACGGCAAAGAATGTCACATGATAGTAATAGAGGATCTCTAAAGTACCATGGCAAACAGCAATGACATCCACCTCACTTAATTGATACAAGAAACACCCAAGAAGTACAGAAATCAGCGACAGAATTGACCATCAACGGATACTGACTGCTTGGTACCTATTACTAACCCTCGTCCACAACTCCGGGTTTTAACCTAGAGTGAGGACACTTGTTCATTTGGACAAGTTAGGGACTAATATTATATTAGTTGGTCCGGTGTGTCCCCCCCCCCCCCTAGACCGGCCACACGACGTCCAACGTAGGATTGAACTGGTCGGCGTGCCCGTCAAATGATTTAATTTTTTGGGGGTAGTTAATTAGCGCCATAATGTCGTACTCATGATGTCAGCACTGCTAGTTTGCATTGATTTAGCGCAAGGTGTGTGTGTGTGTGTGTGTGTGTGTGTGTGTGTGTGTGTGTGTGTGTGTGTGTGTGTGTGTGTGTGTGTGTGTGTGTGTGTGTAAATGATGGTATCATTTGAGGTCGGAGGGGGGGGGGGGGGCATAATGCCAAATAGTTATTGCTAATGAGACATAGAATGCAGAAGGGACCAAAGGAAAATCCCAAGGTACAACAAAGTGAACAGTGCACTGAAGCCAAAGAGACAGGATGCGTCACGGAATCGTAAAACCTAACAACGGGATACGCTGTGAAGCCATGTTACAAACCGGTTGGGTTTGAAATTGTGCTACCGACTTCTTGTGGAAAATGGTTGTTCGGATGCGGTGATGTCATGATATTCAAGGAAGGATAACAGGAGGAACTTGTTGATGAGAAGCCATGGCTGGTTAGAAGGAAACCGAACCTAGACAAAGATTCAACGAACGAGACAGCAAGGATCTAGATAAAGGATGGAAAAGAGGCGTCAGGGCAGACCATAGGATTAGATAGGATGATAATTCCTGGTCATTGAGTAGATGTTGTCCCTACGGTAAGGGCGCGCTACGTTACCATTGGAAGTTTGTCTTAAAAAAAGGACGAAATAAAGGACTTGAAACGTTTGCTGAACTGTCCGCTTGTGTTTTCATGTTCACCTATTTTACAAGGTGAGGTATTCAGATTTTGTTGTCAACGTTCTGAATCGACGAGTTGAGAATGCTTCGTCGTAAACGTTCGTTTATCATTATTAATCAATTGAGGCGGAGTTACGACAAAGCAATGATGATGATGATGATGATGATGATAATGATGATGATGATGATGATGATGATGATGATGATGATGATGATGATGACGACGATGGTGGTGATGATGGTGATCGTAATGATGATGAGGGTGGTGATGATGGTGGTGGTGATGATGGTGATGATACTGGTGATGGTGGTGGTGATGATGATAATGATGGTGTTTGTTGTGATGATGGTGATAGTGGTGGTGGTGGTGGTGATGATGATGATGGTTGTGGTGGTGGTGGTGGCGATGATGATGGTGATGGTGATGATGATGGTGGTGATGATGATGATGTTGGGGTGGTGGTAATGATAATGATGGTGATGATGATTATGATGATGATGATGATGATGATGATGGTAGTGGTGATGATGACGATGATGACGGTGGTGGTAATGATGATGGTGCTGGTGATAGTAGTGATGATAATGATGGTGGTACTGGTGATGATGATGACGGTGGTGGCGGTGATGACTATGATGATGATGATGGTGATGATGATGATGATGATGATGATGATGATGATGATGATGATGATGATGGTGGTGGTGGTGGTGGTGGTGATGATGATGATAGTAGTGGTGATGATGATAGTAGTGGTGGTGATGATGATGGTGGTGGTAGTGGTGATGATGTTGGTGTCTTCCACCCATGCCTTTAGGCGTCGTGAGGAGTGGTAAATGAAGTTCCCATTACTGTGACTAGCTCCTTTCCTCCAATTTCCTTCAATATTCATGTGCAGTATTTATCTAGGGTCAAGAAAACTCCCTACTGGTTTGCTAGGCCTGTCGTTGATTCCTGACGTAATGGTTGGGATTTCATCGCGAAGGTTAATGGACGATGCTTGAAAAAGGAGAGTCTGGCATATGAGACTACGACCTCCAGTATGAGAATGGAGGTGGAAGCAGTAACAACGGCATTCCGTTGGTTAGAGGAGACCACTGCAGCACACATTGTATTCATTACGGATTCAAGGAGTATGCTTAGTAAGGTGGAGAATGGAATGTTTCGTGTAAATTGGTTACCTCGCTTCAGAGGTTACTGATTGTCAGAATTGTATGGATTTTCGCCCTTTCCATGTTGGAGTGCGTGGGGAATGAACAGGCTGATAGGCTGGCAGGGAATGCACCTCTTGGTGATATATTATCTATAGACAAGGGACAGATGGTCTAGCGCCTGTGGGGCCGGGTGGAGAAGGCGGGGGAACAGATTGAGAAACCGTATGTTGAAAAAATTATATTGCTGGGGATCGGCAGGGGTTCTGAAAGAATCTCAAAACTTCGAGGGAAGACAATGAAAACTTACAATGAGACAGAGGTGGGAACGATTATTAGTATGACTCCTCGCTGGATGTTGAACGAGGGTACAGAGCGCGTATGGTGATGTCAGTGCAGAGAGTGCAATGATGTCAGTTGTTAGCTCAACTTAACTCCTGACCTACTTGAATAAAAAAGTTAAGTTCTTTAAACTTGTCATTTCACCATAAACTTCACTTTGTGACTGCCCGTACATGTATTCTCGGGAGATGGATGTGGTCATTATCTGGTCATCTCCACGTTCACACGGGAGATTGATGTGGTGATTGTCTCTCCATCTCCACGTTCACACGGGAGATTGATGTGGTGATTGTCTCTCCATCTCCACGTTCACACGGGAGATTGATGTGGTGATTGTCTCTCCATCTCCACGTTCACACGGGAGATTGATGTGGTGATTGTCTCTCCATCTCCACGTTCACACGGGAGATTGATGTGGTGATTGTCTCTCCATCTCCACGTTCACACGGGAGATTGATGTGGTGATTGTCTCTCCATCTCCACGTTCACACGGGAGATTGATGTGGTGATTGTCTCTCCATCTCCACGTTCACACGGGAGATTGATGTGGTGATTGTCTCTCCATCTCCACGTTCACACGGGAGATTGATGTGGTGATTGTCATGTGTTTTGCTTTGTTTTTACGTTTGCCCGCTTTAAACTCAAACGTAGTGCACAGACCTACTGCTACTTCTAGAGCGCTGGGTTGATGTTTGCGTGTGAATTAGCTTTCCCTATTACCAGTCTCATTCGCCATGAGGCCAACCCACTCCAGCTTCTGGGATACTAGGACGAGAAGTCAAAATGTTAGCCAACTGACCGATACATGGGTTGAACCCGCTACCTCGGCATCAGCACATCGGAAGTTTAAGAGCGGACACTCTTATCCATTCGGCAGTACTAACCTGTGATTATTATGTGATCTCCTCATTCACGCCGAAGATTAAAATGATCATCATCACGTGATCAACATAAACTAAGTTAAAGTTGCATATCCTGTTCAGGACATCGCAGTCAACCCCAGCATTGTTTGGCTGTTTGTGATTTCTTGGCAAGTTTGCGCTCAATAGTTAGCCATTGCTTTCTGAACGACCGGCACTCATACCATTGTATAAAAATCAGCGCAGGGCGGTCTGTTTCCAAATCGCCTGCAGATGTGTTTCGAACGCCGAATGCGAGTGCGCCTGTAGCCCCTTCGCCACCCCCCTCCCCTCAACCATGCTACAAAGCAATAAGATAAATCCTTCAACCTCACATTTAGCATGCAACTGACGAGCGAAATATGTCAGGCAATAAATCGTGAAATATATATATATATATATATATGTATATATATATATATATATATATATATATATATATATATATATGTGTGTGTGTGTGTGTGTGTGTGTGTGTGTGCGTGCGTGTGTTTGGTGTGTGTGTGCGTGTGTTTGGTGTGTGTGTGTGTTTGGTGTGTGTGTGTGTGTGTGCGTGCGTGCGTGCGTGCGTGCGTGCGTGCGTGCGTGCGTGCGTGCGTGCGTGCGTGTGTGTGTGTGTGTGTGTGTTTTCATTGTTCGAATTCACTACGAGGAAAACATTGTTTTGAAATATAGGATCGTCAAAACCCGTGCTACACATGTCCCTATCTAAGAGAACCGCGCTAGACCGTTTGAGAATTACTGCGTCTGGTGAATTCTACAATCTGTTTCCCCACTTTCCACTGCTCCAAGGAATCGATTCTCTTCCCCGCCGCAACCAAACACAGAATCTACGTTGGGACCACGCGCCTGGCATTCTCTCCAAATTTGATTTTAAACTGAACAACATAACTCGGCAGACGGCAGCGATTTCTTAATTATATTCTCGCGAACTTTACAGTTGCAGCAGCTGGGAAGCGTTACGTAGCCGCTAGACATTAACGCGATCAGGAGCAAATGGCAGTGGCGGATCATGCACTATATGCGTGGGGCGGGGGGTGGGGGGGGGGGGGGGGGTGCAGATGCTGGGATTCTCGGAAATGTTTATTTTTATAGAAACTCTTTGCATAGCGCAAGACTTTTTTTTTATAAAAACTGATATTAACACTTTAAAGTTTCGGTTATTTCTTGGGTTCTTCAACAGTTCTTCTCTTGTCAATGCAATGCGCTCCTCTCATCTGCAATAGCCTCTTTAACCTTCTGTCTACGAGTTCAAGCCTGATCACTGAGAGCTGTACTTCTGGACTTCTCAGCATTTCTCTTGTGGATGAATTCCGTCCGTACACGCTTGTTCTTGAAGCCATGACCTTTGCACTTCATGTATAGCTCGCGGTATCAATGCTTGTCAGTCTTCTTGGCCTCCCTGTACTTTCTCAACAACTTGCACAGAACTCTCATGCGTCGGATCCAGAGAATCTGTGTTGACATACGAGCGTTTGCAGTAGCTTTTCTCTTATCGTGTCCTATATGACGACTTTTGCGGCGGGACTCGGCATTCATTCGGAGTCGGGCACGGGTATGGATGGTCACAGGTTTGTGGATGATCAAACCATCCTTCACAAGTTTCCTAATGTTTTGACGAGACAGCATTGGCGCAGTCGCATTGCCTTAATGTAGATCCAACAAGATACAAGATTTTGTCCCCCCCCCCCCCCTCCCCACACTTAAGTACTTTGGCCGCAATCGCTTCTGAAGAAAGGTACTCAAGGTACGGAGTAGTGCCGTAACACTTCAGGCGTTCTGGAGACGGGTCTGTAATTGAAGGTTTAACAGACTGGCAAATTTTTATAACGAATAATTCATCTCCGTTGCCCTGGAGAGATCCACTTGCTCACAAATAGTTGTTTATTACTTTTTGCTCTCCGCTAATCCATCCCTTGCGAGATTCCCCTCTTACTCCGATACCGCCGTATTTAAGAAAACTGCTTGTGACGTGCTGTTCAATGCTAGCAAAGTTACATGACCGAACCATCAGATCTGACTCGCTGCACATCGATAAAACCCACTCCTGACATTGTACTCACTTGCTAGTCTGGTGTTTTAGGAAACAGACCACCGGACAGATTAGTTGAGTCTGCAATGTTGTTGTTTTTTTTCGATCGCTCCCTTTGAACCCAAGCGTAGTCCGTGCACACTACTTCAAGTAGTGCTGAACTGAATTAGCTTTCCCTGTTAACAGTGTCCCTCGCCGTCAGGTGAACCCTCTCCGACTTCAGAGGTGCTTGTAATTTACGTCTCCAAATCAAGGACGATAGGTCAACATTTTAGTCCAGCTGTCCGGTGTAGGGGTTGAACCCCTTACCTCGGCATCACCACACCGGATGTTTAAGAACGCGCGCCCTTATCCAGTCCGCCATGGTGACCTACCTCTGCAGTGCTGGGTGGACTCTTGGTGCACGATGTGACAGACGTGGTCGGGACTCTTTGGGATCATGTATATAGTGTGGAAGAACAGATAAATCATTAAAGCCTGGAGAGAATGGAGCTGCAGGGAGTACCAGGGGATCTAACCGACACTCAGGACTCAGAGGAAAGGCCAGGTGGACACATAATCGAACTACAACTGGTACCATTAGTATTGGATCTCTTCGCTGGTGGTTGAAGACACATAATCAGACTGTAACTAATAGTTCTCCTTCTTATTTCGTTCCTTAGAAATGTGTCTACATCTACAATGTTGTCTCCCTTCAACCTGCTCTAGATATGTACGTACATGCATGCGCAGACTCGTGTAATACATACAGACATATCTAAACTCGAGTAAGATCAGAGTCTACTCTACCAAAGAAAAGATGCCGAAGAAGGAGGAAACCAGCCAGGAGATGCACCACAGAAATCACGATGCCACGCAATCATGCCTGAAATATAATTGTTAGTATCAGGACTCTTCTCTGGCTGTTGAAGTTGAAAACGGAGCGTGCATAGGAATTTTCTGACTGCTGTGATATAGGTTCTCAACTCAACTCAACTCAACTCTACTCGGCTCAGTGGATGCGCAATTAACCAGCTATTTCTGTCCTCGACTTCTTATTCAGTGTTGAAAGTTAGAGTCTATCTATAAAGGTTGTGTCACCACCCAGATGGTGATTGATGCATCACTCAAAGCAGGCTGCTCATCCGGGGAATTGTTCCGGAGTGGCCAGACATTGAAACCCGGCACAATTTACTTTCACTTAAATAGTCGGTCTGATTCTAAGTGTCTGTATTGCTATCGGGGATCGTATTCCAGAACAGGGTTTCTCAAACTATGTTCTAGGAACCCCTATGGTTTCGCAATCATCGTCCAGTGCCTTGTCGGCTAGCGTTGGCGATCATGCCTCTCCACAAATTACGATATCCGACGTCATGGATCAATTCGTATGTTGACTCCCTTCCATGCCATGACACAAGACTGTCTTCTCACGCTGTGCTCCTCTATCTCTCTTTCCACAAATCTTTCCTGTTGTCACAACACGTTCCAGTTTTTGTCTTCTCATAACGTGGCCAAACAACGATTACTACCTCTTTCTGATGTTTGTGATAATTTGTCTTTGCGACTCAGCTTCACTTAAAACGTCCTGATTTTGGCTGCCCAATTAATTTTCAGCATTCTTCTATGAAACTAAATCCCTATGGCTTCCATGGATATTTTTCGCCTGTTTACTAATTGTACAAGATTCGCAGCCATATGTTAAAACTGGTTCTATGTAACATGCGAGAATTATTTTTGCAACTTATTGCACAAAACGTTCTTCATTTGATAGAATGCAGTTTTGCTTGTTCTATTCTGCTCTTTATCTCAGTGATGCATTTCCCATTTGATGTTATCCTTGTGCCTAGATATCTGAATTTCTGCTCCTGCCCCAAAATAATGTCCTTTACTTTTGATTATGTGGTTGTTTCGGGATTTGAAATTAAAATATTGAGCACAACCCACTACTGGCAACGCCGATCGCATTCTGGTATGAACCTAAGGCCTATCCACGTCAATATGGAAGCATTATACTCGAGTTTCGCCCTCATTTGAGCTCGTCAGTAGTGCATATCCCTGACCGGATCCGGAAACAGTCCCGGATCACGCGTGTGAAGCGGGTGTGTAACCACGCGGCACACACTGGATGCACTACTGACGAGCTCAAATGAGGGCGAAACTCGAGTATAGTGCTTCCATATTGACGTGGATAGGCCTTAGGTTCATACCAGAATGCGATCGGCGTTGCCAGTAGTGGGTTGTGCTCAATATTTAAATTTCAAATCCCGAAACAACCACATAATCAACTGATTATTGCTCACTGGATTTAGGAGGCCTTTGTGTTCCTTGCCAGTGAGTAGTCCTGATCGTTCGGGTCCCATCGATTGACGGACGTCGGTCGCGGCGATTGGGCAATCTTGAGCATAGCCTACGATGGGTAGCGTTGTGATGTTCTGTTGTGATAATTTGGTGTGTCCAGTGTGTGCCGCGTGGTTACACACCCGCTTCACACGCGTGATCCGGGACTGTTTCCGGATCCGGTCAGGGATATGCACTACTGACGAGCTCAAATGAGGGCGAAACTCGATTATAGTGCTTCCATATTGACGTGGATAGGCCTTAGGTTCATACCAGAATGCGATCGGCGTTGCCAGTAGTGGGTTGTGCTCAATATTTAAATTTCAAATCCCGAAACAACCACATAATCAACTGATTATTGCTCACTGGATTTAGGAGGCCTGGTGTTCCTTGCCAGTGAGAAGTCCTGATCGTTCGGGTCCCATCGATTGACGGACGTCGGTCGCGGCGATTGGGCAATCTTGAGCATAGCCTACGATGGGTAGCGTTGTGATGTTCTGTTGTGATAATTTGGTGTGTCCAGTGTGTGCCGCGTGGTTACACACCCGCTTCACACGCGTGATCCGGGACTGTTTCCGGATCCGGTCAGGGATATGCACTACTGACGAGCTCAAATGAGGGCGAAACTCGAGTATAGTCCTTTACTTTTATTGCACATGTTGGTACAATCTGTTTCTTTGATATCACTATGAATTCTGTCTTTCTATTATTCAAACTAAGTCCTATTTTCTCAATAGTGGTAAAAACTCCACCGCGGAGCAAGCACTACAGAAGGTTTCCGATCATCAGAAATGGCCCCCTCGTCGAAAGGTAGTAAACACGTAAGAAATGCTTAAAACATGCGTTGCAAGTGTCCGACATGCAGAATAGACAAAAGTACTTTGGTCTACACCCGTTCCATTTGAGAACAAACTCTATGGTGTAACGAAACGCCAATGGCCCATGTCCTCATGCCTTCTTTGGGTTTGTGAAAACAGTGGGAAACAGCTTTCGGGAACTCTCAGTTCTCTTATCCGCTCAATTCCCCTGGAAGATAGTTCTCTTGGTTACTTTTACAGCCCGATATTCTTAAGAGAACTATTAGAGGTCAGACTATTTGGCCTTGCACCAAATACGCACTCGTGCAATTTGTTGGGCAATCACGGAACGTCTCAACAACCGTCATATCCTGCATCATGTCCAAACAGCATTTGGTGGTAGAAAGG
>JACEFZ010015222.1:0-27500 GCA_014155875.1 Cepaea nemoralis
TGCAGGACTGAAGTAAAACTGCAAAAAATGCATCTTTGGGAAAATGTACAAATGGATCAGCCACTACCTTGACTAACAGAACTGCCAGGACCAAAAGTACAAGGACAAAACCAGAAAATGATGCTGTTGGAGAAGGTGTCCCCCAAGATGAGTTCTTTCACAACATATTCTAGAACATAAAAACGACATCACGGAAAATTTCCAGCCAGAGTACAAACATCCTCCTTTGAGATGACCTAGCATATGGACATCTGAAGAATATATCTAGTACAGCAACAGCAGCAACCAGCAAGCCCTATTAGCGCTAGAGAATGGTCAAAATCATGGCTAGTGAAGATAAGGAGGAGAAAACAAACATGCACAGTGTTCTCACTATCAAATAAAAACTCAGCAACTAAGCTGTCTGAATGGAAAAAAATGCGCCATGAAGAAAAATCAAACTATTAGAGTCACCTGATCGTCGCCCTGACATGGAAGACACAGGTTGAGAAAAATCGAACAAGAGCAAGGCACAAGAATGGCAAGTCATGAAAAGCTTGCTGGTACAACGTGGGGAGCAGATGAGAAAGTTCTCAAGAAGTTATATACTGGACGGGTGAGGCCAGTACTGGAATATGGCATTGCAGCTTGGGCAACAGCAGCTAAGTCAAACTTTACAAAATAAGTAGAGTCCAAAACAAGGCAATGCGAATTCTATAACTGGAAGCTGAAGACAACGCTATACATCGAAGCTAGAAAAGCCATCACTTGTTACAACCAGCAGACTGATAGAAGAGATAGGCAGAGCGCCCCAGCAACAAGCTGAAAAATTAGAAGATTGACAGACCACCGTATGCTATAAAAGTTTAGTGGTATGTTTTGTGGAAAGGGAAGACTGAAGGTAGCAACTTTGTAGAAACACTGCAAAACGCAAAGATATAGCGGCAGAGATCCATACTTAACATGTCAACAGTACAGACCATTTACAATGAGGACAGTTCCCAGCATTGGAGACAGCAGCAAATGCCTGAGATGATAGAAAACATTCCTGGTATGAGAAAAAGAACACTCAGCAGAAAACGAAAGAAGAGAAATAACCCTAAACTACATAAAAGAACATTACCAAGCAGCAAATTGGACCATGCATATACAGATGGATCAGCCAAAAATTCAATAGAGAATGGACGGAGACGAATTCTCTAAATTTAAAAAATGGAGTGAAAAAATAACATTCAGGGCAACTGGAAAGTTTTCAAGTAATTCAAAGCGGAGGTTAGAGGGTTCTGATAACTGCAGCAGAAATGCTCTTGATGCGAGAAAATAAGAGACGCAACATAGATATCTTTCACAGATGCAAGTCAGCTGTCCAATATGAAGAGCAATAACAGCACAGAATAGCGGACCTAAGAGCACACTCCTGTCTATGCCAGAAATCCACAAAAAGTTAATACAGTGATCCCATCACATTGCAGTATACCTGGAAATGAGAGGGCTGACAGACTGGCAAAAGAGGGCGGACGACTACCACAGCCTGACATAGACATAACCTAAATGAGGCAAAGAGGTTGATAAAAAAGCACTTATAGAACCAAATGGGAATCAGAGCATCCAGGCCACCAGAAGGATGATGCATATTACAAACTCGACCGAAGAGAACAAGTAGCAATCTTCAGACTCCGCACAGGACATAACAGGTTGAAATACCACTTGTTCAAAAAAATAAAGATAGGAGATACCGATGAATGTAATGTGGAACTGGTAAAAATGACAGCTAAAATTTGTGCAAGAGTGCCCAATATAGCAGAACAGAGAAAGATAATTTTGGCCCACACCTGCTTCATTCGAGGACAAGCTCTATGGAGATATCAACAAGCTCAAGTCGACGCAGCTTACTTAACTTATTCAGGTGACATTTAAAATGTACATGAAGAAGGTATTTAGACGCCACCACTTCATACACAGGCAATGTCGGTTACACAAGCGCCCCAAGGCATGAAATGGAATATTGCTTGGATAGCAAATCCATAAACCACAACACCCAAAAAAAAACAACAAAAAAACTGGAAGCAAATCATTACGTGGAAAGTCCGAATCGAAGCTCACTGTGTGGATGTCATCTGCAAACTGCATTCTTCTGGCTTCTGGAAGAAAAGCTATGGGAACGGAAGCCCAATATAGAAGTGAGGTAAGCAGCCATGTGCAGGACGTGACGATTTGGGTGAGCCCAGTACCAGAGCGGTGTGTGTTGGCTCTGCAATTATGGAAGCCTCCTTGGAGGGCGGAATGCCCATGTCTTGCCACTGCCTTCCCTTGAGGCCGACCAGGATTGCCTTGGCTGTTCTAATATGGGCCAGCTGGGGGGGAGATAACACCACAACAGTGAGAGTCTAACGCCTAAGAAACCCCCGGAAGGTTAACCCGGTCAACAAATGCCCGCAGAAGTCGGATGTGTCGGCCTACGGCGCAAGAACGCAGCTCTGCTGCTGTTGTGTGTGGTTTTTTTTTGTTGGTGTGTTTTGGTGGGTGTGGTTGTTTATGGGTTTGTGTGGTTGTGGTGTGTTTTGTTTTTTTGTGATGGGTTGGGTGTTTTTTGTTGTTGGGTTTTGTTTGGTGTGGGGTGTGTTGTGTTTGTTTGTTGTTGTTTTGGGGTTTTGTTGGGTTTTTGTGGGGTGGTTTGTGTTTGTGGGTGTTTTTTTGTGTGGTTTTGTGTGGTTTGGTGTGTTTTTTGGGTTGTGTGTTGTGGGTGTGTGTTGGTGGTGTGTGTTGTGTGGTTTTTTGGGGGTGTTGTTTGGTGGGGTTTGTGTGGTGTTGTGTTGTGGTGTGTGGTGTGTGTGTTGGTTTGGGTTTTGTTGGTGTTTTTGTTTTTGGGTTGTTTTTGGTTTTTTGTGGTGGTTGGGTTTTTTGTGTTGTTGTTGGTGGGTGGTGTTGGTTGTTTTGTTGTGTTGTGTTTGTGTGTTGGTGTTGTGTGTGGTGTGGTGGTTGTGGTTGTGGGGTGTTTTTGTTTGGGGGTGTTTGTTTGTTGTTGTGTTGTGGTGTTGTTGTTTTGTTGTGGTTGTTTTTTGTTTTTGGTTGTTGTTTGTTTTTTTGTGTTTTGTGTTGTGTGTGGTTGGTGTTGTTTGTGTTTTTTGTGTTTGGTTTTTTTTGTTTGGGTTTTTTGTTGGGTGTATTGGGGTTTTTTGTTTTGGTTGGTGGGTGGGGGTTTTTGGGGTGTTGGGTGGGTGTTGTGTTGTTGTTGTTTTTTGGTTGGGGTTTTTGTTTGTTTTTTATGGTGTTGGGGTGTTTTTCTGTGTTTGTGTTGGTTGGTTTGTGGGTTATGTGTGTTGGTGGGTTGTTTGTTTTGTTTGTTCGGTTTGTGGTGTGTTTTGGGTTGTGGTGTTTTTGTGGTTTTAGTTTTGTGTGGTAGTGCTGTGGTGTTGTTTGTTTAGTTGGTTGGGTGCGGTTGTGTTAAGTTGTGGGTTTTTTATGCTTGGTGGTGTTGTTTTGTGTGTGTAAGTTTTTTGGTTTGTGTGGGGGTGTGTGTGTGTGTGCCTTGGGTGGTAAGTTTTTGTTAGGTTGTTGTGGTGTTGGTTGTGGTCGGGGGTTTGTGGGTTTTTTTTGTTTTGGTTTTGGTTGTGTTGTTCGTGGGTTGTGGCTTTGGTGTAGGGGTGTGTGAGTAGGCTTTTTTTGTGGTTGGGTTGGTTGGGGTTGTTTGGTGGTTATTTGTTTGTGTTGGTTTTTTGGGTAGTTTTGGTGTGTTGGTTGGGTGTGTGGTTTGTTTTTGTGGTGGTTTTGTGGTGTGTTGTTGGGTTTGGTTGTGGGGTTGTTTGTAGTTTGTGTGTGTGGGTTTTTTGTTTGTTTGTGTGTTTGGTATGGTTGTGGTTTGGGTTTTCGTTGGTTTGTGTTTTGTGGGGTGTTAGGTTTTGTGTAAGTTTGGGTGTGATGTTGGTGGTTGGGTATGGTGGGGTGTTTTGTTCTTGTGGGGTGTTTGTTGGGTGCGTGTTTTGGGGTTGAGGTGTTTTTTGTGTTGTGTGTTTGGTTGGTGCTTTTGGTAGGCAGTTTGGTGTCGTGTGGGTTGTTTGGTTTAGTTATTTTGTTGTGTTTTCTGTTGGTTGTAGGGGGTTTGTGTGGGGATTTGGTAGGGTTTGTGGGTTAGGTTCGTGTGTCGTGGGTGCTGGTTGGTGTCGTTTGGGTGTGTTTGGGTGGGTGGTTATTGTGGTGTTTTTTTGTTGTGGTTGTGGTTGTGTTTTGGTTGGTGGTTGTGGGTTGTTTGTGTGTGATTGGTGGTTTGGGTTTATGGTTTTGTTTGGTGTTATGGTGGTGTTTTTTTGGTTTTCTGTTGTGGGTGTTTTGTTTTTGGGGGTTTTTGATTTTGTTAGGTTTGGTGCTTTGTTTGTGTATTTTTTTTAGGGGAGGTTTGTTGGTTGGTGGTTGTTGTAGGTGGTTTGTTTTTGTGGGGTGGTTTTTTGTTGGTGTGGGTGTAGTTGGTGTTTGTGTTGTTTCTTTTGTGGGGGAGTTGTGTTGGTTTGTGTGTGCGGTGGGTTTGCTGTGTGTGTTTGTGTTTTTTGTGGTGGTTTTGGTGTTGTTGGGGTTTTGCTAGGTGTTGCTTGGTTTTTGGTGGTGGTTGGTGGGGAATGGTGTTTGTTTGGGGTGCGTTGGGGTGTTATGTGTTGTGTTTGGGTGGTGGCTGGTTGTGTTGTTGTGGTGTTTGGTGGTTTATTGTGTTTTGGTTATGTGTTGTTTTATTTGGGTTGGGGGTAGGTGGTTCGTTTTGTTGTTGGTTGGTGGAGTTTGTTGGTCTGTGTATAGGGTTTGGGCAGTATGTGTTGTGGGTTGTGTTGGTAGTGTTTTGTGTGGTCGTTTTAGTTGGGTGGGTGTGTTTTAAGTGTTTAGTTGTGTGTAGTTGGGTAATTGTTGGTGTTTGTTTTTTAGTTGGTTAGGGTTTTTTGTTTTTGTGTGGTGGGGGTGTGGCGTGTAGTTGTTTTGTGGGGTGTTGTTGTGTTGTTTGTCTGTGGGTGTTGGTGTTTTGTGGGTTTGGGGTGTGGGTTGGTTTTTGTAATTTTTGTAGTTTGTTGTCCTGAGTAAGTTTTTTGTGGGTTGTGGTTGTGTTGTGTTGTTTTGTGTTTTAGTTTGGTTTAGTGTGATTGGTGTTGTGGGGCGTGTGTGTTTTGTGTGGGTGAGTGTTGGTGTGGTTTCTTGGTGTTGGGTTGTGTTTTCTGTGTCTGGTGGGGTCGTGGTGGTGGGGTTTGGGTGTGGGTGTTTTGTGTGGTGGTGGTTGTGCGGGTATTGTGTGTTTGATTTCTGTTGTGTGGGGTGTTTTGTTTTTTGTTGTTTTGGTTGTTCTGGTGGGTTGTGTGGTGTTTTTTTTGTTTGTTTTTTTTGGGTGGTGTTGTTTTTTTGGTGTTGTGTTTGTTTGTTGAGGTGTGTTGTTATTTTTTGTTTTTTTGGGTTGTAGGTGGTTATTTGTGGTTTGTGGTGTTGTAGGGTTGGTGTTTGGTGGGTGGTTGGTTGTTTTGGGGTTTTGGGGTTTTGTCTGGTTTGTTGTTGTGTGTTTGCGGGTTTGGTTAGTTTGTGGGTTTTGTGTAAGGGGGGTTTGTTGTGTGTGTAGTGTGGGGTTTTTGTGTGTTTGTGGTGTTGTGTGTGTGGTTTTGTTGTGTTGTTTTGTTTATTGGGTGTTTGTTGTTTGGTGTGGGTTGGTGGTTTGAGTGTTTTTTTGTTTGTTGTCCGGTTTGGGTGTTGGTTGTTGTTTGTTGTGGGGGTGTGTGGTTGGTTTTGTTTTGTTTTGGGTTTGGGTAGGTTAGCGTTGGTGTTTTGTGTGTTTCGGGTGTGTGTTGTTTTTGGGTTGTTGTAGGTTTGTGTGGTTTGGTGTTGGTGTGGTTGGTTGTTTGTTAGTGTTGTGTGTTGTTTGTTCTTGTGGTGTGTGGGTTGCTAGGTTGGTGGCGTGTTGTGTCGTTTTTTAGTTTTTTGTTGTATTGTTGGTTTGTTGTGTTGTGTGGGTTTGTGTGCTGTGTTGTGGCTCTGGGGTGTGTGTTTTGGGTGTTGTGTTTGGGTTTTGTTTTGTGGTTGGTTGTGGTGTTGGTGTTGGGTGGTTTTTTTGTTGTGGTTTGGTGTTGTCTAGTGGTGTGTGGGTTTTTGGGTGTGGTTGTTGTTGTAGGGTTTTGTGTGTTGGTGTTGTTGTTTTTGTGGTGGGTTTTTTTGTTGTGTTGTTGTGGTTTGGGGTGGGTTTTTGTGATGGTGTTGTGTTGTGTTGTGTTTGTTGTGGTGTTGGTGTAGTTGTGTTGGTTGGGGGTTGGGTTCTGTATGTTTGGGGTAGGGTGTAGGTGTGTTTTTGTGGTTTTTGTTGTGTTGTTGGTGGGTTGAATTTGTGGGTTAGTTTTGGTGGTTAAATTTGGTAAGTAGGTGTGTTTATTGGTGTTTTGTTGTTGGTTGTAGTGGTTGGGGTGTTTTGTGTGGGTGTTTGGGTGTGTTTGTTTTTTGTTTGTGTGTTGTGTAGGTGCTGGGGTAAGGGTTTTGTTGGGTTTTTGTTGTTGTTTGTAGTTGTGTGCTGTGTGGTTGTGTGTTGGTTTTGTGTTTGTGTTTTTTTGTGTGGGTTTGTGTGGGGGTGGGGTTTAGGGTTGTGTTGCTTGTTTGTTTGTGTTGTGATTTGTTTGGGTGTTTTTTTGGTAGGTTTTTTTGGGTTGGGGGTGGTGTGTTGTTTGTGTTTGTGGTGTTGTTGTGGGTGTTGTTGGTATTTTTGTTTGCTGGGAGTGTTGTTTTATGTGGTGTTGTGGTGTTGTTTGGTGGATGTTTGTTTTGGTGTTGGTAGGTTGTGGTGTGTTTTTTTGGTGGGCTTTGTGGTGGTGTGTGTGTAGGTGTGGTGTTGTTGTTTTTGGGTTGTTTGTTGTTGCGTTGGTTGTGTTGTGTTGTTGTGGTGTTGGTGTGGGGTTTGTGCTTGTTGTTTGTGTTGGTGTGTTGGGTTTTGTGTGTTTTGTTGTGTGTGTATTTTGGGTGTGTGTGGGGTTAGGTTTTTGTGTGGGTGTTTTGTGGTTTTGTGTTTGTGTTCGATGTTTTTTAGGTTTTTGTGGTTGGTTGGCAGTGTGGTGGGTGTCGGTGGGTTGGGTTTTATGGGGTTGTGTGGTGTGTTTTGGTTGTGGGTTTGTTGTTGTTGGTTGTTTTGTGGTGTTTTGGTTGTGGTGTTGTTTTTTTTTTTTTTTTTTTGTGTGTTGTGTGGTGGTTGTGTGGTTGTGTTTTGTGGTGGTGTGGGTTGGTTGGGTGTGTGGTTGTTGGGGGTTGTGTGTGGGTGGGTGGTTGTTTGGTTTTTGTGTTTGTTTTGGGTGGTTTTGTTTTGTGGTGGGTTTTTGTGGTGTGGGGTGGGTTTTTTTGTGGGTGTTTTGTTTTGTTTTGTGGTGTTTGTGGGTTTGGTGTTTTGTGGGTTGGGTGTGTGTGTTTGGTGGGGGTGTGTTTGTTTGTGTGGTGTTGTTGGTGTTTGTTGGGTGTTGTTTGTTGTGTTGTTTTTTGTTTTGGGTGTGTGGTTTGTTTGGTGGTGGGTGTGGTTTTGTTGTTGGGTTGGGGTGTTGTTTGTGTTTGTTTTGTGTGTTGTTTGTTGTTTTGTGTTTGTTGTTGGTTTTGGGGTGTTTTTGTTGTTTTGGTTTTGTGTTGTTGTTGTTGTTTTTTGGTTGTTTTTTTGGGTGGGTGTTGTTGTGTGGTGTGGTGGGTGTGGTTGTTGTTTTGTTTGGTTGTTTTTGTGTGGTGTGGTGTTGTTTGTTTTTTTGTTTTTGGGTGTTTGTTGGGTGGTGTGGTTGGTTTTGGTTTGGTTGTTTTGGTTTTGTGGGTGTGGTGTTTTTGGTGTTGGTGTTTGGTGGTTTTGTGGTGTGTGGGGGGTTTGTTGTGTTGTTTGTTGGTGTTTTGGGTTGTGTGGTGGTGGGGTGGTTGTTTGTTTTTTGTGGTTTTGTTTGGTGTTTTTGGGTTTGGTTGTGTTGTGTGTGGTTTTGTGGTTTGTTGGGGTGTGGGTTGTGTTTTTGTTTTTGTTTGGTGTGTTGGTGTTGTGGTGGTTTTGGTGTTGTTTTGGTGTTTGGTTTGTGTGTTTTTTAAAAGCACAACGCAATCACGTCCGAAAAAAAAAACTCCGGATGAACGAAGAAGAAGAAGAAGATCTCAATGAATAAATTAAAAATCAAGGAAGAAGAACAGAAATTTAATAAGTTCAAATGAATAGTAAAGCCTTTTTGTTCTGGAGACTCAATTGGCGCATGGACAGAAAATTTTTAATGTTTAATGCAATACCATGACATTCCAACGGAAAATTCTGCGTTTATATACATGCGAAATTAAGCGCTAGAGCCATTAAAAATAATAGAAACGATACCTCAAGATTTAAGAAGAAATTATGATTACATCAAACAGAGAATAATGCAACATTTTTCATTAGACACTGTTGGATATCAGATGCAGTTTGCTAAACTATGCCCAAAAGCTAACCAAACATTCATAGATTACGTCTCAACAACACAAGATGTTTTCACGAAATGGAATTACTCAGCAAAAGTAGAGAAAAGCTTCGATAAATTAAAAGACTTAATGATTATAAACAAAATCATAACATCATTACCAACAGCCTTCTCCAAATTTTTGCACCATAGTGATTGTCAGACTATTCATGACATTGAGCAGAAAGGTAAGGCATTTTTTTCAGCGAACAAAGATATTTTTATTTTAAATGATAGTCCAAATGATGCAGCCGCTGCTATAAATGTAACAAAACGCAAACCATTTCATAATAGGAGTAAACCTAACATGAGGTACACAACATGTAAATGTTGTAGATTAGGACACGATGATTACTCGATGTGTGATAATAACCCTAATTATAAACATCACCTAGAAATGATGATAAACAAGCAAAAGACAAAGCGTACAGAGTACAAAAGAGCTGTTAAATGCTTCTTTTGTCGGGCATTTGGCCATTATTCCTCTAATTGTGAGGGTCGTCGCATGCTAAAGGAAGCAATGCTATTTTGATTGACACATCATCAGATGAAGATGAGAATGATGAGAATGAGAGAGAGAATGAAAGCCAACATTAGAATGGGAATGCTTTAGAAGTTATATAGAAGACATATTTAACTATAATGAATATAACACCTGTAATAAATTCCATTCAGAAAATATTTTGGAGTGTGGTCATACCATCCCAATCACAAATGAAAGTGCCAACGCTGCCTTAACATCAAAAGGCAAATTAGACTTCCACAAAGGCTTTATAAACAAACAGCCATGTAAAGTAATTCGCGATAGCAGAGCGAACATGGTTGGGGTCAGAAAAACATTCACACAAGATAGTGACTACATAGGAGACTTCATAACATGTCGCACATTTGCAGGCAATATTGAAAAATATCCTCTGGCACTGACAGAAATTGACACACCATTCTTATCAGGTCGTGTAATCTGCGCGGTATTGAATAACCAGTGCGCAGATCTTATTATTGGGATTCTTCCCTACGTAAAAAAAAACTGTTCTAAGGAAGAAATAAAGATCTGGGAACAACAAAATTAGATGTTAATGCAGTCACAAGAGCAGACACTGCAAGACAGCAGAGTGATCAACTTAGTGAATCATTACAAATTATTTCCCCTAATAGAAGAATGAATGAAACAACAACCAACGATTTCATTCAAGAGCAGCGCTCAGATCCTACACTATCAAACTATTTCAAGTTAGTAGGACTGAAACCAAAACAAGCCAAGAATGCTGCATGGTATTTTAAATTAAATAATAACATCCTGACAAGAATGTACACCAGAAATTATATTACCTAACAACAGATAGTTCTGCCCAAGAAACACCACGAAACAGTGCTACACATAACACACGATAACACACGATTCACCATTCCAAGGGCACATGGGCTATGAAAAGACAAGAGCTAAAGTGCTCACGAAATTTTATTGACCAAGATTCTGCTCAGATATAAAGAACTATTGTCGATCTTGCGTCATATGCCAAAAACTTGTTAAGAAAGGAAAACATCCAACAGCAGAGGTTCAACCGACAAAAACAGCCTCAAAACCCTTTCATATGGTTGCTGTTGATTTGGTTGGCCCTCTCAACCACGTTTCAAACAAAGGTAATAGGTTTATTTTAACACTAGGTGATTTCTGTTCACGCTGGCCAGAAGCGATTCCGTTAAAATCTATCTCCTCTAGAGATGTGACAGAGGTATTGTTACAGTTATTATCACGTTTCGGCTTCCCAGATCCATCTTATCAGATAGAGGGACACAATTTATAGCCGCTTCAACACAGGCAGTAACTAAGTTACTGGGCATCGAAAAGTGTTTCACAAGTCCGTATCGACCGGCGGCGAATGGAGTTGTAGAAAAAATAAATTGAGACCTTAAACACATGCTTGCAAAGGTGACAGCCGAAAACCCAGCTGAATGGGATACTCTACTCCCAGCAGTGCTGTTCGCCTATAGAGAATTGCCGCAAGCAAGCACGGAATTCTCTCCCTTTGAGTTGATCTACGAGGGTAACCAAAAGGGCCCACTTTCCATATATAAGGAAATAATAAAAAACACAATAGACAACCAACTACCAGTGTCCGCCTATAATATGGTAACCGACACCAGAGACAAGATCATGAGAGCATGCAACATCGCGAGGACATCTTTTCAGGAGAAAGGTCTTATATACAGGCACTATGCAAATAAGGGTGCCAGAACTTTAGTGTTAAAGCCCAACCAAGACGTATTGTTATTGCTACCCGACAAAAGAGAACTACTCTCAACGTCTTGGCAAGGGCCATTTAAAATTGTTAGAACGATTTTTGATGTTGACTACGAGATTTGCATGCATGGGAAGTTGAAAATATTTCATATTAACATGCTGAAACCGTACTACTCTAGAACTACCGACAACCAAACAGACGAGACAGCAACAACAACAGTCATTAGCCAAACAGACACAGACGAAGTGGAACTTCCGGTCCCGACAGTTAACACCACTGAAACACTTAAAGACATATAGATATCCCCGACGTTAACAGATACCTAACGACAGGACGTAGCACATTTGCTACAAAAATATAGTACAATTTTTTCCAGTACACCAGGTAAGACAGACAAACTGCAACACTGCATTATCTTAACAGATGACACACCTTCCAAGTGTAGACCATATTCTATTCCTCTTCACTATAGGGACAATTTAGACAAAGAGATACTTGACTTAGAACAACACCAAATAATACAAAAATCACAGTCTGAGTACTCTTCGCTAATAGTCTTGGTGAAAAAGAAAGACCAAACAATAAGACTTTCCATTGATTATCGGAAATTAAACGCAGTAACTAAGACATATTGTGAATCAATTCCAAGCTGTGAAGACTTAATTCTAAATATGGCAAAATCTTAAAAATTTTCCCCAAATTAGACTTAACAAAAGGTTACTGGCAAATACCTATGCACCCAGAATCTATGCACATGACAGCATTCTCAACACCCTTAGGGCGGTATGAATGGCGATACCTCCCATCCGGACTCAAAAACGCACATTTGTAAGACTAACAAGATTATTATTGCATGGCATAACCGATGTACAATCTTATATTGACGACATTTGTATTCATTCTAGCGACATGACAACCCACTTACAGACACTGCAATAAGTATTTGACAGGATTAAATATTTTGGTTTAACAGTAAAACCAACGAAAGTAGAAATCGCTTTCAAAGAAATTGACTTTCTAGGCCACAGAATATCAGAAGGCAAATTGCTAACTGACGGAAAAATTGTTTCAAAGATTTTGAAATTAAGTGTACCAACGACAAAGAAACATGTCAGAAGTCTACTTAGCCTAGTAAATTATTATAGTAAGTTCATCCAGAACTTTGCAGAATTGACCACCATTTTTTCAAATTTGTTGACAAAACGTCAACCAAATCGCATTTGTAAGAGTGTCTATTTAGAAGACGGAATTAAAAAATTGAAATTGATTATTTCCAATCCACCTATTCTTTCGTCTCCCAGATATTAATACTCAGTTTATATTGAAAACAGATGCCAGCACTACTGCCATTTCGGGAATTTTGATTCAAAAGCACGACGATATTGAACATCCATTCTCTACGTAAGCCGCAAGCTCAAACCCGCAGAGAAGAGATACAGCATTGCATAATTGGAGGGACTGAGTGTAGTCTATTGTGTCCTGAAACTGGAAAAATATCTCAGGGGCACCCACTTTCTCATCCAAACCTGATAACTCACCGCTGCTAGGTAATGAAACAGGGCACACCGAAAAACAACAGAATCGCAAAGGTGGGCTTTAATATTGCAAGATTTTAAGTTTTGACATCCAGCATATTAAAGGGTCCAAAAATATTTTACCTGACCTTTTGACAATAATGCCTGACCCACCAGATAAATGAACTGCCATTATGATGCCCGAACATGCAAACTGTGATATTTTATTTCGTTGCATCTATGAAACAGCGACATTCAAAATTCGTCAAAACCTAGTAATAAATTTCCTACATGGGTACATTTTCCTTGCAATTTATCAGAAATTTGGACAGAACATTTCTAACCACTACACGCGACGAACTTTTGACATCTACCACTAACATTCTGCATCAACGACATCACCAGAAGGATCACCAAGTTAATTAGTTAATTTAAATGTTATTTAATTGTATTTTGTAATGTAACATGTCAATTAAAATGTAATCTGTAAATATCATATATAAATTAACTTATATTTCATATAAAACTAATATGAAATAACGTAAAGTTTGGCTTTACTAAGCCTAAATTTAATTTCCTAAATTTCCTTTTCTACTATTAATCGCGTTGTTAAAATTATTTTCTAAAAATCGAATTTGCTGCCAACATTTTTTACATTGGCAATAATTATTCCTAAACTTCATTTGTTATTTTAACAAGATAATTAAGAAAGACTTCGTGTGAATAAAAGACGTGTGACAGACAGAGTGCATGAATTAAAGACAATGTATGTTCTTCACAGCGTACAAATTGTACGCCCAACTCTTGTGCTTGTATATTATATGCGTCTTGTGTGACACATGTAATTTGTGAGAATTTTATAAGTGTTTTATAACATAGCAGTTAGACCAAATAAATTATGAATCTAAGAATCATAGCTCGAAAGTCTACCACATGAATCACACATATACTGTGGATCATGACGTTGGAAATTCTAGCTTTTGACACTTAGATAACTTAAAAACATCACACATTAGAACACACACAGTTAGCACAAATACTAAACACACCAATGTAAATATAACACTTAAACACTCAAAAAAATCAGATAAAGTGCAGACACTTTAATAGTACAATCACGGGAGATTAGTCAACACTTACAGGTGAACAAGGGACTTAAGTAATTCGGTATGGAAACAAAAGATGTCTAGTACATTCACTGCCAACATACGGGAGTAAAAAAAAATGTTATACATACACAAATTGGGGACAATGAGTTGCAAGCATTCTTAATGGGACCAAGGATATTTCCTTGATGAGCCTCTGTTAAAAGAGCCATTATCCATGGCATCATTTTGGATGTCTGAGAAGGACGCAATTGTGAACGAAAGTCCGCAATATGAGACGTTTGTTACTTCGGTCTGGATAGCTCCTTATTTAAGATTGACGAGAGTATAGACTCTTTGACAACCACCCAAAATGTTACAGTATATAGCATTAGTTGCTGGTGCTTCAATAGACATCATAGAGTTCCCATTTACTATATTACTGCCCTGGGCCCTTATATTACTCCCCTTAGGCCTTGACATAATTAGTACAAACTAATTAAAAGAATACACCACACAGGAGTGGAGGAGGGGAAGTATGTCAAGGTCCTATAGGGGACATAAGAAAGGACAGATGTTAGAGATAGGGACATGGGGTGAGTAAGGGGGAATGAGAAGAATCTAGATGCTGAAAGACCGGACTGTACCCGTGAAGGACAGGTCATTATGAAGTGAACGACGCAGTACGCCTGGTCTCAACCCGGCGTATGCGAGACATCTAACTTCCCACGAGTTGCACGAGGGGCAAGTACCTCGTGACTACTGGGCAGTCGAAGGGAAGCCAGACGGGCTTTGGACACGACTGAGAGAGGATGCATGACTGAGAGTGTGACAGGATAGACTCTACTTAGTACTTCAGAGCTATTGAATAGCTGAGTGACTTGTGTTTGTGTGTGGGGCTGTGATACGCGAGTGTAGTAATTGGTATCGTAATATTGCATTGCCACATTATTGCTGTATATTGACTAGTGCGAGAATGAACGCTGTTAGCGAGTGATGAAACAGTATTATGTAATTATATTCGAGAATAATACATCATATGTTATTGACGCATGAATTTATGTTTCATCTATGCTCGTACTATTCTACCTGTCTTGAACCCTTCACTTTCAAATACCGCTAGACGCTGACACTGACCCACTCCTCTCCTCGCCTTATGTTCTCCAACATGCACATCTGTCTGATCGTATCCTCCGTCTGAGCCATTCATGATTTCCCTCTTATCAGTCGCTGATCCTTAACTGCGTCCAGCGCCTCATGCAGTGGGTGGTCTGTGTCTGCAGCTACTCTGAGGTATGCCTTCGCCTGCATCACCTTGAGCCTACCAGCAACAGTCGGCAGACCAAGGATGTAACGCATACACACTACTGGGGTGTCTCTGGTGCATCCCAGAATGACCCATATAGCTGCGTTCTGTATGCGCTCTAATTTCACCAGTTGACTCTTTGAGACAGTAAGCAGTCCTAATCCATAATCAATTACTGAGAGGATCAAGTGCTGGTATAGTGTAAAAAGCATTCTCTGCTCTGTGTCCATTGCAGCCATAGTTTTAAGTGCACTGAGTCCCTTTTGAGATCTTGTCACAACCGTCTCCACATGGTCCTTGAAGGATAGGCTCCTGTCAAATGTGATCCCCAGATACTTCAGTTTGTGCTCTCTGCTGACATTTCTACCAACTATCGCGAGGCTTGAGACATCAGCTCTCACAACCCTGTTGTCCAGATAATACCATAAAACAGCCGCCTTTTCCGGGTGGATGACAGCACTCATTTCTGTGCACCAGTCAATCACTTTATCTACTGTCGCCTGTAACACCGCATATAAAAGCTGTTTAGACATTTCTCTTGATGTGAGTAAGTTGTCCAGGCTTCAGACATTTGTGCGTGAGTTAATGTATAAGTAGTGTAACGCGGGCTAAAGGATGTCTTTTTTTTCGGTGCACATTGTAGGGAAGGGTACGTGTAGTGAAACGGTGGTGGTTAAAGTGAGCGATGACGTGGTCAAGAGGTTGTCAAGGGGTCAAGTGGCCAAGGTGTGGTCAAGTGACCCCTTAAAATGTAGGTGAGGGTACGTATAGTGAAGCAGTGGTGTGTAAAGTGAGCGATGATGTGTTAAAGAGGTGGTCAAGAGGTGGTCAAGGGGCAGTCAAGTGGCCGCTTAAATGATAGGGGAGGGTACGTCTAGTGACATGGTGTGTAAACATAAAACATGAAACAAAAGAATTCAAAAAGAAGGTATATAATAATTTTAATACAGGGAAAACATATGTATGTATGTATGTATGTATGTATGTATGTATGTATGTATGTATGTATGTATGTATGTATGTATGTATGTATGTATTTATGTATGTATGTATGTATGTATGTATGTATGTATGTATGTATGTGTGTGTGTGTGTGTGTGTGTGTGTGTGTGTGTGTGTGTGTGTGTGTGTGTGTGTGTGTATGTATGTATGTATATGCCATGAGTCAGATTACTTAAGACCTGGTTAACAGCAACATAGATTGTTGAAACATTAATAGTGATAAACAATCACGGAGAGTGATAAGGGAAAAGACACCGGTAACGGGCTAAAGATAGTGGCCAATAGAATTGCGAGGAGGAGGCCACGTGATTAGGAGGGTCGAGCAGGGCGCACGGACAAAGGGAGTCAGTCGGAGTTGGGAAGCCATGACAGACAGATCACGAAAGCAGAGAAGTGTGTCGGCTGAGAACTGAATATCCCTTGTGGCGATGAAACGCCGAGAATCGTCGACGGCAAGTAACTGAGTGTACGCTAGATATTTCAAGCGTGTACCGATTGATGAGAACAGCGTTTCTGCGACCAGGCGGGTGGAGATGTTACAGCACGGAGTCGAGTGGTGTGCCGTGTGCAGAGGTTGCCGGCCTGTGAATGTAGGCGCCATGCGACCATGTGTAACAGGACTGTAAGTAGGGTAGAAGAGTGTATGTGTAGACCATTGTAGTTGATTAGATAGCCTGGATAGCAGGACGTACTACATTCAGTGTGTAAACAAATGTCGTGAGTGTACATGTAACTTTGAATATCCCAGTGATTGTGTCGCATAGAAACAATACATGATGCCATTCTATCACTCTGTGGTGACGAGTTGTGTTCACGGTGTATCAGTGTGTAATTCATAAAGAGTGTCAACGTAGCCGCATCTCAATACCCCTAGTTACGTCAGAAAAGGCTCGTTGGCAACATGGGGGCATTCGTCCTTCAAAAGAACTCGGCAAAATTGAGGCAATGGTTATCATGGTAGTGAACAAGTATATATGTATTGGCAGCTACAGATTTTTCAATAAACCATAAACAGTTAACGCTATGTACACCAACAAGATAATAGTACAAGCGCATTAATTATAGATAACAGAAAACCATGGCTAGGTGTTGGACATAGGACGGTTGAGCTTATGTACAAGAAAGTAACTCGCCGCCAATTCTGCGAAAGCTAAGAAGATGAGTAGCAGCAATACAAACAACGAAACATACGTTGATACTCAACGTTATAATTTCTGATTAACTTGGCGTTGTGCATGAGCGACAACACGTTAATATTAGGAAATCCCGGAAAATAGAAATACAGAAACATTATGGCATCTTGCCACAAGAATAACAGTGTGAAGCCGTATTCGGGGGGCTGCATGCATTAGAATGCCAGCAGAGACTAATTATATCAAAACTAGTATCTGTTCCAGAAATGTGTTCCAGGACAGTGAGTAGTACACTATGAGGTATCTACACCATTGATGTGGAGCTGCACCTGACGACCATGTTTATCCTTGTCGACCTGTGAGTGAAACGGGGACGGCCACGCTGATTTGGATCAAGCCCGGAAGCAAGCGGAAGTGAACTGAGTATCGGGATCAAGCCACTGGAAACATCATCGCTGGATATATACAGGGCAAGTTAATTCTAATTAATTTTCTATGTGTACTGCTCAATTACAGAGAGCTACCAGGCATCTTTGTATGATATGGTGTGATCAGCCTGACGAAGTAGATTGTTCTCCCACAGGGATGATGTTAATTAGAGAACCTCTTTTGTTCCAGGTTACAGGTTAACAAAACAAGATCAGCAGCAACACTGACTGCGTGTACAGATAGTAATAGATATATCACTCAGTAGATACATCATATAACCATGCCAACATGGTCGGATTTCATAGATTTAGGTGTGAGATGTGGGCTGACAGTGACAGAGCTTAAGACAGAGATTATTATCTCAGTTCTACTGGCCAGGCTATTGTAAGGATGTCAGAAGCTATGTCCGTTCATGTGAACTGTGCCAGCGAACTTCACAAAAAGGAAGGCATCCAAAGGCTAAAATCCAGGAAACGGACTTGGCTTCTAGACCATTCGAAAAGATAGCTGTCGACATTGTGGGACCCCTCAATACGACAACGGACCGAGGGAATAGGTACATCCTAACGATGATTGACCTATGCACACGATGGCCAGAAGCGATGCCCCTGAAATCCATATCATCTAGATCCATCGTAGAAGCATTCCTCCTTATATTCAGCAGAATAGGATTCCCATCATGCATCCTATCAGATAGGGGTACCCAGTTCATCTCAGAAGCCACACAGTGCGTAATGAAGTTAATGGGGATAAAGCAATCATTCAGCTCCCCATACCATCCGATGACCAACGGAGTAAATGAGAACTTTAATGGGGTACTTAAACGTACTCTAGCCAAAGTCACGGCGGAACGCCCAAAAGACTGGGATGTGATGCTCCCTGCAGTGCTGTTCGCATACCGAGAGGTACCACAAGCGAGCACAGGATTCTCCCCATTCGAGTTAGTATACGGGGCAAACCCAAGGGGTCCATTGCTACTGTGGAATGAGCTGCTCACAGGCAAAATACATGATTCCCTGAAAAGGGAGGCATACGACATGGTGATAAGCCTAAGGCAGAAAGTAGTCACGGCATGTCAAGTAGCAAAAGAGGCACTGCAGATCGCTGGACAGAAATATAGACAGTATGATAACCGGAAGGCCAAGACATTAGTCTTGAAAGAAGAAGATAAAGTCTTGTTGCTCCTCCCAGACCCCAGAGACTCCCTCATTGTATCATGGCAGGGACCATTCCAAGTATTACAGAGAATTAGTGATGTAGATTATCAGGTGCAGGTGGGCAATAAGAAAAAGATCTACCACATCAATATGCTGAAACCGTTCGTAGACAGAAAGACGGACGAGACAGTAACAGTAGAAGAAGGTGAAAGTCTTAGACCTGCCTCTGGATGCGGGGTCATTAATGAACAGCAAAACGACGCGGTTGGGGATGAAATTCCAACGCCTGACGTTAGAGACGATGACAGCTGGAGAGGAATACAGCTGAACCCGGAATTAGGAAAACAAGACAAAGCCAAACTGGAAAGGTCTATTGTTAAATTTAGACACATATTTTCCAACAAACCAGGAAGCACTGATCTCATAACTCATAAAATCACCCTATTATCTAATGTGCCAGTAAGGGTGAAACCGTATCCTATTCCGGTCCACTTCTTTGAGAAAATAACATCTGAAATATCTGACCTTGACCAGTGTGGTATCATTAGGAAATCCACTTCAAATTACTGCTCACCTTTGGTCATAGTAAAGAAAAAAGATAACACCCTGAGGATATGCGTTGACTATAGAAAGATCAACGCATTAACCCTCTTAGATGCGGAACCCATGCCAAACATCGACGATCTCATAGACGGCATGGCCAAATCACAAATTTTCTCCAACATCGATTTAACCAAGGGATACTGGCAAACCCCTATGGAAGAAAAGTCCATGCATATCACGGCTTTCGCTACGCCGTTAGGCCTTTATGAATGGGCCTATATGCCTTTTGGTCTACAGAACGCGCAAAGCACATTCATGCGAATGATGCGCAGGCTACTGCAAGGCATTGGAAATGTAGCCACGTATATGGACGATATATGCATCCATACTACGAATATAGATAAACACACCGAGGTCATGGAGCAGGTGTTTCAGAGAATACAAGACCATGGGCTGAAAGCTAAGCCCAGTAAGGTCGAGATAGGGTATTTAGAAGTGCAGTTCCTTGGACATAGAATCTCCAGCGGGTTTCGAAAAACCGACCCGACTGTGGTTACAAAGATTTTGCAAATTAAAGCTCCCACCACCAAGAAAGAGGTTAGGAGCGTTTTAGGGCTTATTAATTATTATCAGAAGTTCATACCGAACTTCGCCGAGATGACTGCAACTTTCTCCGAACTACTGAAGAAAGGTCAACCGACAAAGGTAAACTGGACAGACAAACACAGCAGACTATTGGAGGAAATTAAGACACTCTTCAGTAGACAACCTATCTTAAAACTGCCAGATATCTCAAAAGACTTCATTCTCCAAACTGATGCAAGCTCCTACGCAATCTCTGCTATCCTGCTACAGTACCATCATGGACAATTACACCCCATACTCTACTATAGTAGGAAACTTACAGACACCCAAAAGAACTATTCCATCACGGAACTGGAAGCCTTAGCGCTAGTTGAAAGTGTTAAGAAATTCTCCAAATATTTGTTGGGGAAAAAGTTCATGGTATTGTCTGACAATAAACCATTAAAGGTATTCAAAGAGGGCCATCCAAAAAACTCTCGGATACACAGGTGGTCCTTACTTCTGCAGGACTATGACTTTGATATTTGCCACATACCAGGCAAAGATAACAACCTTGCAGATGTACTGAGTAGACTATAGAAAGACATTAGAAATACATGAACGAATTGACATGTAATTACTGTGATAGAATGTAAGTATAGATATGTATATTGTAGGTACTGTACAGATTGCATAAAGGTTAGATATATGATTGCAGTAATATAATATACAATTGCAAATGTGGAAAGATGTAAATGTGCATATGGATGTATGGATATATACACCCAAGGCTGTTACTAATTTCAGATAGTTAAGAGGTGTAAATGACTGAGCAGAAGAAATAGTGTCGAAGGTACCTCAAAGATGTTACCTCACTAGCTGACCGAAGAGGCTGAGACAGACAGACGCAAGGGAAGATTGGGAATCTGATTGGTAAAAGATACAGTCAGCGAAGACAGATACCCGCCAGAACCAACCAAGGGAGTAATAGTTAATAACATTCACTATCATTCAATAAACAAAACTCATAATACATATAGACAGATAAATAATATCATGTTAATGGCTGATAAGTACATACATAAACATCAATACATTCTTATGATCATAATCATCATGCCATGTATATTCATAAACAGTATGCATGTAATTGTAACAGTATTGATTGTACTAGTATCTGATGGTAACACAGGACAGGTAAGATGAGAGGTTGGTAGAAACGACATCTGCGAAAGCAGGAAGGTTGACAGTGGGTCTAAAACCACGATACATCACATAGGACACCCATAACTTAAAAGCAAAAAGAAGAAGAAGGTAACTGAGACACTACTACCAATGATACATATTGATGTCACAAAAATGATAATGATGGGCGAGTGAAAGTTTGACTAGTGCTTGAAATATTACATGTGAGTCCAATTGTAAATATTATTCAGGTTTTATGACAATATTGTATATTTGGGAGACAGAGTACATAATAATAAAAAAAAAAAAAAAAAGAGAGAGAGCGAAAGACAAACGATGAAAGGATGAAGAGAGGGAATGAGAGAGAGAGAGAGAACAGAGTGCAAGTGAAATTGAAGGAAAGGATACAGGGATAGTGTAGTAGGATAATTGGTAGTACCATTGATAATAGTACCAAGTGGTAGTACTGTGTACATATAAGATTTCAACAGGTAGCACTTCAGCATGGCAGTAGATGTATATAAAGGTATATAAGGGTCATGGTATTAGGAACACTACAAGGAAAAAGTTAGTAGTAAGAACACCAGGCATAAACATAGGGCAAATGAAGGGAATAGATAGCCATAGAGCACAAGTAACTAATGGCAGCCGACCACGCACACACGTTGACAAGACAAATACAAGAGTCATAGGTACTCGCACCAAAAAGATCCACAGTCGTAGCATAGACTACTCAGGAGCAAGATAGAGCTTAAACAAAATATGGGTGAACTTGATATGTCTGCAATACACACGTTCCTGCACCCAGGGCTTAAGGGCTGGGGAGGGTGTCAGTTGCTTGTACCGAGGTATAAATGAGGAACCTATGGGAATGTCCGGGGTGGGACATTGGGACTCATAGTAGGTTGGTCCTCAACTTGCCGAATACAAAGGGGGTTGAGGCCACACGAGGTCTATTTGGGAATAGACGGATATTCGTGTCCGACATTATAATTTGTGTGAAGGTATGGCGGAATATCAACGGAACACAGAGGGAAGTTAAAGGGAACTGAGAAGCAAGCTCAAAGGCATGAGGCAGTAGACAGATATGTGCGACCAGGGACAGGCATGTGCGACCAAGCTGACTCATGTCAAGTGTAGAGATAAGGAAGAACCCAAAAATGTAGAACATTTTTGAAATTGCGGGGGGCATATGCCATGAGTCAGATTACTTAAGACCTGGTTAACAGCAACATAGATTGTTGAAACATTAATAGTGATAAACAATCACGGAGAGTGATAAGGGAAAAGACACCGGTAACGGGCTAAAGATAGTGGCCAATAGAATTGCGAGGAGGAGGCCACGTGATTAGGAGGGTCGAGCAGGGCGCACGGACAAAGGGAGTCAGTCGGAGTTGGGAAGCCATGACAGACAGATCACGAAAGCAGAGAAGTGTGTCGGCTGAGAACTGAATATCCCTTGTGGCGATGAAACGCCGAGAATCGTCGACGGCAAGTAACTGAGTGTACGCTAGATATTTCAAGCGTGTACCGATTGATGAGAACAGCGTTTCTGCGACCAGGCGGGTGGAGATGTTACAGCACGGAGTCGAGTGGTGTGCCGTGTGCAGAGGTTGCCGGCCTGTGAATGTAGGCGCCATGCGACCATGTGTAACAGGACTGTAAGTAGGGTAGAAGAGTGTATGTGTAGACCATTGTAGTTGATTAGATAGCCTGGATAGCAGGACGTACTACATTCAGTGTGTAAACAAATGTCGTGGGTGTACATGTAACTTTGAATATCCCAGTGATTGTGTCGCATAGAAACAATACATGATGCCATTCTATCACTCTGTGGTGACGAGTTGTGTTCACGGTGTATCAGTGTGTAATTCATAAAGAGTGTCAACGTAGCCGCATCTCAATACCCCTAGTTACGTCAGAAAAGGCTCGTTGGCAGTATGTATGTATGTATGTATGTATGTATGTATGTATGTATGTATGTATGTATGTATGTATGTATGTATGTATGTATGTATGTATGTATGTATGTAGAAAAACAATGGGGAGAGTTGTAGTAGTGACGTTACACTGGTATAAAAAATGTGACCGCTCGAGATGTAAGATGGACAGTAGCACAACATATGTGTATATAAAAAAGGAGTGGCCTCGATGACTTAAGAGGGATGGTGTATGGTTTATCATCATCATATGTTGTAGAGACATCATCATCATACGTATGTTTAAGGATACGGATTAGGATTGTGAGGGTGCGCAAATAGGGCCAGTGGTGTTGAGATGCTATACTTGTTAGGTCTACTACTTGGGATGACTCAGTCGTGAGGTATCCAGCTCTGGGTAGGATGTCGCTGATCGGGGCGAGTAAGTTCTAATGAATTTATCGAAATTGTCTAGTGTTGGCGTGGTTGTATAGTAATAGTGGTAGAGTTGTTCGTAGTACTAGTCATCGTCAGCATCGTCAAGAGACATTCGCCTGGCGTGGGCGATCATACCTCGCCACATATTACGAACTCCGATGGTATGGATCAGTAATAGAAGTATTAATAATATTGGTAATAATAGTAGTAGTAGCAATAGTAGCAACAGTACTAGTCATCATCATCATCATCATCATCATCATCATCATCATCATTATCATCATCATTATCATCATCATCACGTGTCTTACCGGCTGGCGTAGGCGATCAAATCGCCCCACATAATGCGATCCCCGACAGCATTGATCAATTCACGGGTTTACTTGCGCTGCAGGAATCCCCATTAACGGCGTTATCTTCATGCAATGGTGGTAGTCGTAGTACCAATAGTACCAGTAATACGAGTCTTCAGCATCAGCAAGAGACTTGTCACCTGGCGTGGGTGAGTATGACACTCTAAAATGTATGATTTCCAACACCATAGATCAGTAATACAAGTATAAGGGGCGTTCATTTGAAATCCGATCGTGCCGCACCGCAGGTAGTACGCACCGCGTACGTTGAAAATGATCATGTCAAAGTCATGTGATAAGTACTGACCAATTAATAAAGGAGCACGTGCTTATTGTCCCATGATGCATAAGTTCTGTTTCTGACCGTTGAGAAAATGGCCGGGGTGATCCAAAATCCGTTCAAAGAAGCTCAAAGAGCGGTGATTCAGCTTCTTTCATTTGAAGGATGTTGACCAGTGGACATTCATCGAAGAATGCAGGCAGCGTACGGTAACAAATGTGTGTCGAAGACACCAGTGACTGACTGGGCATGAATATGTCGGAAACGACGTCAATTCACGACAGATCTTCGACGGCGGGTCAAGCGCATATTGTTGCAACAGAACAACCATCACCAAAATTGATGCAGCAGTACAGATGATCCGTTCTCGACGCATACGTTCACTAGCGACAGAATTTGATGTGTCAATTGGGACAATTCAAAAGGTCGTTCCTAAGAAACTGCAATATCGGAAGTGTGTTCACAGTGGGTACCACGGATGTTGACGGACCACCAAAATGAGGAACGCATGGGATGGTATTTGTACCACTTGCTGCTTTACAGATTGGAGGGTGATGCATTTCTCTCCCGCATAGTGGCAGGCGATGAATCATGGTGTCAGAACTTTGAGCCGAGCAGCAAAAGAGAGAGCATGCAATGGAAGCATGTTGGATCACCAAAAGCCAAAACAATTCAAGTTACAGGTTTTCGCTGGTAAGGTTATGCATTTTTTTTACAATGAATGGCTATTGTTGGCCGATTTTAAAGAACATGGTGTCACCATTAACTCTACCCACTTCTTGCAAACACTAGACAAGCTGCAAAACGCCATCAAGAATAAATGACCCGGCATGCTTTCTCGCGGTGTGATTTTGTTGCACGGTAATGCTGGTCAGTATGTCGCAAAGATTGTGCTGGAAGCATTAGCAAGGAAGAAGTGGAAAATTCTGCAACATCTAGCCTATAGTCCTGATTTATCACCATGTGATTTTCATTTGTTCGGACCTCTTAAAAAAGCTCTCAAGTGGCAACGATTTTACACAGATGCACATGTAATGAACACAGTAAACACATAGTTCAATGAGCAACCATAATCCTTTTTACCGGACGACATTCGCCGCTACCTAAGCAATGGGATGCTTGCCTGAACCTGAATGCCCACAGCGACGTTTTCTTACCAACCCATGGTGCATAATTCATTCAAAATGAATGCTCTGTTTAATTCTACCACACCTGTTAATGTTTCTTTCATGCATTCGTAATAAAGCCATTGGAACGTGTTTCAAATGAACGACCCTAATTGTAATAATATTGGCAATAGTAGTAGTTTGAATAACGAAGACACAAACAATAGATTGCACGATTTATTGCCTGGCATATTTCGCTGCATCTCGTCAGGTACATACTGCAGAATCACACAACTTACGTGAAATTAACTAGAAAAATCCTTCAAGTTGAAATATACACAATTTCGCACAGTAATGTCGATTGTCTACCACGGTAATTTTAAGCTCACTAACATGTCTTTCTGTTTACACAATTCTGGCTTGCGTTGATAGATCATAATTGCTTCTGCAAATTTTAACAAGCGAGTATTTTGTGTTCTAAACAACACGCGAAATGCAGTCTCTCTGGACACAACATGGCGACTGGCGACAATGTGCCTGCCGATTGAAGACGCCGGGAGCTTCCGGTGTGTCGGCTCCTCGTGGCTATCATCTCCTGTGTGTTGTATCTTGTTGACCCATTGAGGTATGTGTTCTGACACCCGTTTTTTAAGCTGTCTCTCCGTTCGACCAATGTAAACGGCCTGGCATCTACATGTGAATTGGTAAATACAATTGTTTGTGGCGTACAGAGGAACAGGCTCTTTGACTGTTGGTGTAGGAATGGGTACGGTTTTACATCTAATGACTGGAGTTGCCGCACAGAATGTTCGACCTACTGCTGTAGTAAGCCGGTCTTGTAGACGTTGCATTACGTCATCCCCTCGAAAGGTTAGCTGGATGAATACCTTGAGTTTAGGGACTGTAGTTACGTCTGCTTTGGGTTTGGGCTGTTGGCAATGGCGCTTTATAAATCCTGTGGAGTACCCATTCAGGTTTAAGACATTCTTCAGAGTTTCAAATTCCTCTGTCAGTGTGTCCTGGGTGCATATCTTTCTAGCACGGTCAAACAAGGTCCGTACTAAGCCCCGTTTGTACTGGACAGTTTGTACTGTTTGTACTGGACAGTACAATTTACTGTGCGAAATTGTGTATATTTCAACTTGAAGGATTTTTCTAGTTAATTTCACGTAAGTTGTGTGATTCTGCAGTATGTACCTGACGAGATGCAGCGAAATATGCCAGGCAATAAATCGTGCAATCTATTGTTTGTGTCTTCGTTATTCAAATTCACTACGGGAAAACATTGTTTTGAATAGTAGTAGTAGCAATAGTAGTAGTAGTAGCAGCAGCAGGAGCAGCAGCAGCAGCAGCAGCAGCAGCAGCAGTAGTACTAGTATTGGTTGTAGTAGTAGTATTGGAAAAGGGAGAAAAAGAAGAGGGCGAAGAGGTGGAGATGGACTAGTAGTAGTATTAGAGTAGCATTAGTCGTAGCAGTAGCAGTAGTAATAGTAGCAAAACAATAATTGTAGTAGCAGCAGCAGCAGCAGCAGTAGTAGTAGTAGTAGTAGTAGTAGTAGTAGTAGTAGTAGTAGTAGTAGTAGTAGTAGTAGTAGTAGTAGTAG
Source organism: Cepaea nemoralis (assembly GCA_014155875.1). Classification (NCBI taxonomy): domain Eukaryota; kingdom Metazoa; phylum Mollusca; class Gastropoda; order Stylommatophora; family Helicidae; genus Cepaea; species Cepaea nemoralis. Next base: position 26,282 of record JACEFZ010015222.1, read on the forward strand.
TAGTAGTAGTAGTAGTAGTAGTAGTAGTAGTAGTAGTAGTAGTAGTAGTAGTAGTAACTGTAGTGGTGGTGGTGGTGGTGGTGGTGTTAGCAATAATAGGAATAGTAGAATAGCTAGGGTACTTGTTGTTTCACTAGGTATTTGTATATCTTATGTACTATGTAATATAAAACTAGTTTGTATTGTATGATGTGTAATGTTTTCCTGAAATATATGTCTGTTGTAGTTGTGATGACGTCATAATCGCCCACTGCCATGTAGCTATGCAGGGTATACAGTACTAGTTCTGCGTATTAGTAGAAAGTGCACGGTACAGGAGCAGTGAAGAAAAAGCGAGTGTAACTTGAGTTAACGACAGGTAACTGACGAGCATTAAGAAGACGAGGGAAGCCGAGACCTTTTGTAGATAGTGATGATAATTCACGAGAGAAAGGGAAACCACTCAGAAATACTGTGTATCACGTGATCAAAACAGCGGAGATTACGAGAGTGGAACTGCCGGTCTAGTCAGTTAGGTCAGGGTTTTGACAGAAGCAAGACGTAAAACTGTTTTGAAGACGTGAAACTGTTTTGAAGACGTGAAATATTGTCAAAGTTATTTATGTAATGATTCTCCAGAAGGAATCGGAGGTGTTTCATCCAGCTAGTACGGCTAAGTGAATGGCCACCCAAAGGTTTGTTGCATTTCACCTACATGTCAGCCCGGCGATACTGCACTCCAGACACCAAGACCAGACTGTAAGTGTGACCTTATTCATAGTCAGACATCTGTGTATGAATGAATATTTGCCTACCGAAACGATTGAGTCTACTCTTCAAATTTAATTAACTGTATCCAGCAGAAATTAATATGTCTTTATTACAAATTATCACACGCCCTCCCACATATAGGGGACCTATTGATTTATGTCTGCTGTAATATTTGTCCACAATAAACGAAGAGTACCAAGGACGTCAGTATGTGCATTATTCATCGTATGCTGATGTTCCTGTTTAAATATGTCAATGAATCTGAGAAATCGAGCCGACAACAGGTCATTGACACCCATTCTATCATTTTCGCAACCTTATTGGTAGTGTCTTCATTGCCGCGAAAAAGGCTCATTGTGAGATAATGATAATTACTGAATGCGACAGCGTCTGGGGTGCATTACCATTAGGAGCAAACAACTTTATGGTAATTACAAGGCAAAATGGCGTCGGATATATCATAACAAAC